>AVPN01000949.1:4889-23562 GCA_000695325.1 Pleurobrachia bachei
CGCGCCACCCAGGGGGGTGACAACTTCAAAAAATCCGACTTTACTCAAATCGGCCATGTGGTTGCGTGGCTATAGCCGTTTGAAAAAAGTTGGTCTAGAAAATAAAAGTGTACTCTTTTTGCTAGCGCGCACCTGTAAAGCCGCTGCGAGGCACCCAGATTATAATCGCGCTCAACTTGAAAGCTTGGTCCAGTCCACAAGATAGATTTTTAAGACTATGGTTTCCCGTACCGCGTACGGGTGGTTTGCTGGTTATCCCGGGTTTTGTATCACTGACCAAGGCATTGTATTTGCGGCTAAGGATAGCATTCTCCTGCTGAATCTCGATGGTACCATTAAGACCCGAGACCGACCTCAGGAATATGGTCCGAGAGGCTGGGTGCGATTTTGGTACCTTTGCCAGCGTCCAATGCTTCAAAAATACGGTATTCGTTATTGGTTTTGATGATGTTACTCGAGGCACTACAGTTCTCCGTATCTCCATTACAGAAATGTCGGTCCGGGGATACAACGAGAGTCAAGCACCTGAGCACCTCCGTCCGTACATTTCCATCCCCACTACAAACGATATTGTGTGCTACGGATTCTACTTTCTTCCTAAGAATCCTGATTTTGACAAAGTTGAGACCGATGAAAAACCTCCTCTGTTAGTAAAAATCCATGGAGGTCCCTCAGGGATGGTCACTACTAATCTCGACTACAACACCTGCACCCAGTACTTCACTAGCCGGGGTTTTGGTGTCCTCCACCTGGATTACCGTGGCAGTAACGGTCTGGGCAGGGAGTTCCGTCGAGCACTCTACGGCAATTGGGGTGTTTATGATATTGATGATGCGATTACTGGGGCGGAGCTCCTCGTCAAATCTGGTTGAGTGGATAAAAACCGGCTGGCAATCAGCGTTGGTGATGCAGCCACCTCTTCGCGGGCTTCGTTGTAAGGGTGACTGCGTCACCAACGGTGAAAGTGGTGGAAGGTACACAACCATGGCGATGATGACCTTCAGGAATTACTTCCAGGCCGGAGTCAGGTATTACGGTTTGTGCGATCTGCGGGCCCTGAGTTCCCCCGAAAGTGCAATAACCCACAAGTTTGAGTCTCACTACACCGAGAATCTGGTTGGGAAGCTACCTGAACACGATGATCTGTACAAGGAACGATCACCGATAATCCACGTAAACCAACTGTCTGGTGCCATTGGATTCTTCTAAGGATAAAATCTGTCCTCCACACTTCACAACACCCCTCTACAATGCGGCGGTAATCCGACTTTCTATGTCGAGTATAAGGGTGAGGGTCATGGGTTTGGGAAAGTTGAGAATATCCAGAGATGTCTGAGTAATGAGATGTTCTTTTACGGGAAAGTGCTTGGATTCCAACCCGCTAATGATACCAGTAACCCACCCCCGATTGTGAACCTAGTTCCTCATGACTCTCCTCCGGAATTGAGAGGAGGAGGATGGTGTGAATTGATCGGAGAATGAGAGAAAAGAGCTCATTGTGGTAATCACGGAAACTCGTGTCATGCTCTTCTTGCATTTATTTAACTTATTATTATAACATTTATTTAACTTATCATAACCGACAGAAAAGTAAACTTTATTTTTATAATGCTTTCTTTATAAATTATTGTATTGACATTTTCTATTTAAACCGGTACCCCGGCTTTTGCAAAAATGCTCTTCTTTTATGTCTTGTTCGCACACTGTTCAGGGGCAAAAAAGAGTACACTTTTATTTTCTAGACCAATTTTTCAAACGGCTAAAGCCACGCAGCCACATGTCCAATTTAAGTAAACTAAACGGCAACTGATAGATAATCGATGGCACTAACCGATACCCCTAAACAAAACCCCTAGCCAGGCCCTAACAACAGCCCTTACCATTACCCGACTCTTAAATGCCAAAAACGTGCCCAGATTTTAACTTTGCCCAAATTAGGACCCTGGTGTGAACTTTGATCCCCTGAAAAAGACCTCGATACTAACAATGATTCTTTAGTAGCTAAAATGATGGCTGGAGGATTAGCTAACCCGCAGATCATTGCTCATCTTGAAAAGAGTCTTGATTACACAATATTCGATGTTAAATGGATACCCTGTAGTGCAAGGTAACACATTTCTTTTTGTTAATTTATACTCTTTCACATGAATCTTTGGTTGTTTCAGAAACCATAATTCCACTCTAACACCCTGTTTTCCAGGTTTGTAGTTGTTGGGAGTCATGCTCGTGGAACGGGGGCCCTCCAGATATTTGAGATGGGCCAGAAGGAACTGGTGCTATCCAAAAAGTACGAAAAGAAAGATTCCTTCAAGTGCTGTACGTTCGGTGCTACTTCCCTGCAAGACAGACATCTGGCGACTGGAGCCTTCAAGGGCAGAATGGAAACATGGGACTTGGAAAGAGCAGATGTAAGTGTTCGGGCGAATTATATGAGCGAATGGAATTTATGATAGACTAAATCATAAATATGTGCAGTGTATGGTACATTTCAAACAGTTGTATGCTTAGTGCATTTCGTATCCCTTAATTGTGGCATGAGGCATCCCTTAATTATGACATCTTTCCATGTTTTCAGGCGCCAGTTTACTCAGTAAAGGCACATAACGAGATAATCAACTGTATTGATGGAGTTGGTGGCTTGGGAATAGGAGTTGGCGCCCCGGAAATCGTAACTGGATCAAGAGATGGTAGGTAACAGTGACATGATAAGTTTAGAGAAGCAAGTCTGTGAGAGATGCCATGAGCCACCCTGTATTTTATGTACAATGTGTTCTCTACACTATGTATTTGCCTTGTTCGACCCTACCTTTACAACAATTCTCTATTCTATAACTCACACTTCACCCTCCATTTACAACAATTCTCTATTCTATAACTCTTCAGGTACTGTGAAGGTATGGGATGTGCGACAAGAGAAGGACCCAGTCGCATTAATGCAGCCTAAGGAGGGAGAAACTAAACGGGACTGTTGGGCTGTAGCATTCGGTAAGATACGTCGTGTTTTAATATCCCACTTTTTCTCTATTTCAATCGAATCATGTTTCATCCTTGTATCCCAATTATAGTTTTTCAACCTCTATTGTTTCTAGGTAACGCGTACTCGGAATCAGAGCGAGTCGTTGCAGCTGGTTATGACAATGGTGACATTAAAATGTTTGATTTGAGAACAATGTCGGTGCGATGGGAAACTAATGTTAATAACGGGGTAAGTCGGATATTATAGGACTAAAAAAAGACTGCAAACTGACATGAGAGCGCCCATCAATAATATTGATATCAATGTTTCTTTCTTTTCTTTCTCTCTTTTTGTCTCCATTACGAAATTTTCTTCTGTTCAGATTTGCGGGTTACAATTCGATAGACGGGACATCCTGATGAATAAGTTGGTTGCGACCACACTCGAGAGTAAATTCCACACTTTTGACGTTCGAACTCACCATCCTACCCAAGGATATCCCTCTGTGGTCGAAAAAGTAAGTTTTCACACACACAAGCTGCCTTCCCAAAATGGTCGGTGGGGTGTCCTATGTTACTATGGGAACAGCTTCTTTCACGGAGGACGCGACGACAAACAACATAGGTTTGGAGCGCGAAATGCGCGCAGAACTGCCGCGCGTTCAGTATTTCCAGAATAAATCGCGGGATCATCAGTTGACAAGCATGATGGCCAACTGACAACTAATGCTGACAACTAATACTGACAACTTCTTCTTTATTCAGGCCCACAAATCGACCATTTGGGGAGTACGGCATCTGCCACAGAACAGAGATGTGTACATGACACTCGGAGGAAATGGATCAATTTGTCTGTGGAAATAGTAAGTGAAAGTCCCTGAACTGTGAAAGTCCCTGAACTGAAGAAATAAGAATCACATTTGCAATTTATAAAGTGTTTCAAAGGTCACAAGTTTACTAACACTCCCATCCTTTTCCCCCTCTCCGTGCTGACACAAAACTCCTCTCCTCAGCAACTATCCTAAAGAGATATCCCTTAATTGTGGCATGAGGCATCCCTTAATTATGACATCTTTCCATCTTTTCAGGCGCCAGTTTACTCAGTAAAGGCACATAACGAGATAATAAACTGTATTGATGGAGTTGGTGGCTTGGGAATAGGAGTTGGTGCCCCGGAAATTGTCACTGGATCGAGAGATGGTAAGCAACAGAGATATGATTTATTTAGAGAAACAAGTTTGTGAAGATTTCAGGAGACACCCAGAAATTAAATACTCACTCACTCTCTCAGTCGGACCATACTATGCTTTGTTCGACCCTCCCTTTACAACAATTCTCTATTTTATGACACTTCAGGTACTGTGAAGGTATGGGATGTGCGACAAGAGAAAGATCCAGTCGCATTAATGCAACCAAAGGAGGGAGAAACTAAACGGGACTGTTGGGCTGTAGCATTCGGTGAGATAATTCGTGTTTTTCTCTTCTCTATTTTAATCGAGTCATGTTTGTTTTCATCCTTGTATCCCAATTTATTTGGGTATTATTTGATTATAACTTTCCAACCTCTATTGTTTCTAGGTAACGCGTACTCGGAATCAGAGCGAGTCGTTGCAGCTGGTTATGACAATGGAGACATTAAAATGTTTGACTTGAGAACAATGTCGGTGCGATGGGAAACTAACGTTAATAACGGGGTAAGTCAGATATTCTAGGACTGAAAATCCGTGAGAACGCCCATCAATAATATTAATATCAATGTTTTCTTTCTATTCAGATTTGCGGGTTACAATTCGATAGACGGGACATCCTGATGAATAAGTTGGTGGCGACCACATTGGAGAGTAAATTCCACACTTTTGACGTTCGAACCCACCATCCTACCCAAGGATATCCCTCTGTTGTTGAAAAGGTACACACACAAGCTGCCTTGCCAAAATGGTCGGTGGTGTCCCGTGTTACTATGGGAACAGCTTCTATCGCGGTGGGCGCGACGACATATGAGATGTGGTTGGAGCGCGAGATGCGCGCTAAACTGCCGCGCGTTCAGTATTTCCAGAATAAATCGCGGGGATCATCATCGGTTGACAAGCAACCAACTGACAACTTCCTCTTTATTCAGGCCCACAAATCGACCATTTGGGGAGTTCGGCATCTGCCGCAGAATAGAGATGTGTATATGACACTCGGAGGAAATGGATCAATTTGTCTGTGGAAATAGTAAGTCCCCGAACTTGAAGAAAGAATAACAATTCCGATTTAACAATATTTGACAGTTTTCAAGTCTACTAACACTCCCATCCTTTTCCCCCTCTCCGTGCTGACACAAAACTCCTCTCCTCAGCAACTATCCTAAAGAGAGAACGAAGGCCGATTCCAATGGAGATGATATGGGTCTTGCAGGAACTGTTGAGCAGGTCCAAAATGTTGTTCTTGGCACACAGCCCATCTCAGGATTCGACTGGAGTCCTGACAAGGTAATGTTAGTTTTAAGTAGTTTTATTCCACAACGAAATAATATAACTGTAGCTTCATTCATGTGTATTTCTTTGCCTTGCTCGATCCTGTTTCACCATGTCTTTTTACAAATGTAAAGGAGGGTAACAAGTTGTTTTTAGTTCTCAGTAAACAATCATTGCGTGCTAACCCAAATACGTTGTTTCAGGAGGGATTGTGCGTATGTTCAGGATTCGATCAGACAGTGCGAGTTTGTATTGTAACACGGCTGAAATCACTCTGAGGAAGGGAGGCGAAGAGACTGTTTATGTTAAAAACTGACTGACCCCGTTGGACGTTTGCGTGAAATTGTGAAACTATATATTTATAATATTAAATCAGTTTCAAAGAATCCCAAAATTCGATGTTTTTGTTAGAGATTTGTTATCGGAAAAAGAAACAGCAAATAATTAATAGTACACACAAGCTCAGCATATAATAATTTAACTCGGAACACCTAAAAAATTGCACCAGATAGCATTCATAACATAGGGTAGCGACTGGCTATTTGAAACACCCCCTCTATAATAACAGGCCAGCAGGCGCACCACTGATGTCTAAAAATCCAAATATGGGGCATCTGCTGGCCCGTAGAGGAGGTGTTTTAAAATAGCCGCCATGTCAAGTAGCCAGTCGCTATCCTAGCGGGCAGCTTTTACTCTTGAATTAAATGCACGTCGGGTAAAAATACGACTTCAAATTGTTCGCCCTTTGGTCTTGTCACAGACCACAGTGTTCAATTTCGATAATCATTGAATTTGATCACTCACTCTCGATACCTCGATCTCATCAGCAACTAAAAAGCATCCTAATTGTCATGAAATATGAAATATCCAAATCTAAACACCCCTCTCCCTCACGCATTGGAGTCATTAGAACACATGTCCCTTGTCACTAGCGCCTGCCACTCTACGAAATCATTCTTAACCTCTTTCATCCTCACCAGATATAGAACAGGGTTTATTCCGGCATTCATGACGACACTCAACCGTGAGAGGAAGATATTAACATAAAGGTTGGCAGTTAGAAACCTGACTGAGTCACTCACCGAGAAGAAAACAAGGAACAGAAACAGCCAGATGGGGATGTTGAATATCGAGTAGATGAGGGTAAATAGGACGATTGTCACGGAGGCCTTGTACATAATGTCATTCTCTGACCCCACTAGTTTTCTGCTCCGACCAGATGGCAGGGTGGTATCCTCCCCTTGTTGTAGACTGAGAAGCACCTTGACCGCTTGTTTCTTGTTACCAACAATGCGGTTCCCATAGTAACGAGGCATGCGGCGTCTGTGGGCCATTAGGAACCGTAAAATAGAGCAGGTGCACAAGACAATGGGCACGGCAGGGAGGACCCAGGTGAATATGATTAGAAAGTAGGACAGGAAATCATACTCGAAAGAGGGGTAACGGATGAAACTCAGATCGGATAGGCCCCAGGCACACGCGCCCAGCTGGCTGGCAAAGTAGTAGGATGTAGAGCTGAATAAAAGTGGTAGGGAAGCCTGTGCTATTTGGAGAACTGTGTAGACAATAATTGCAGTTAGCACCCATTTTGTCCTCGGTCCCCTTGATCCCTTTTGGTTTATCTTGGTCCATCGTACCACACTCATCACACTAGCCAGGTAGACTGAGAGGCGGCTGGTTACATTGAAGATAAACCCCGTCAGGGCACAAACCCCTGTGTTTCCTAGAGCCATGGGGGCTCGACCATTCAGCATACTAACACCAGAAGTTATGGAGGAGAGGCATGTTAGGAGATCGGTTAGGCAGGCACAGAAGTAAACGAGGAAGACAGGGTTGTGGATCCGTTTGTAGAATGATGGTAGGCACACCGCGTTTAGTATCACGCCTGAGACGGAGAGATTTACAACTTGATAGTTTTACATCATGATTAAAAGCTGTAAAATTATTATACTGGCTATAAGGTGTGTTTGTGTCAAAGTCTGTTGCTATGGTAACAACAACTGTTGCTATGGTAACAACTATATACCTGCTACACAGAAGATGGTCTCTAAAACTCCGTATATTATATCCGTTACTGAGGCTGAGGGTTCGTCTGCAGGCTGATCCATATTGCTACACTGGGAAACGGTGGGTTTGTTAGTTCATGTGTAAATCGGTCAACTGAAGGAAGAATGAATGACATAATTACAATCTAACCACTGGTTAGAGTACAGTTAAGTCACTTTCAAAACCATTTTCGGTAAATTCGTTTCAATAAGCCAATTGATCAGCACTCCTATACAACAGATTGATCAGGTGCCACGTACAATCGGCATGTTAAAATTATTGCTTGCCAACGAATACATACAGTACCGAATCTCAACCACTTTTGTACTCTTCTTGACTATTCAGCGAACTCGTTTTCAGTGAAAAGTATTGACTTTTCAGCGAAAATGTTCGACTTTTCCCAAAATCACTTGACATATTCCTTGTCTGTCAGCTCTCACACCGGGCCGAAGGCCCGGTGTGAGCTTACGCGAGCCCGAAGGGTGAGCGTAAGCGAGTGCCGAACAGACAGACAGTGTAGTGCCGAACAGACAGACAGTGTAGCATGGCAAAAAATCACGTGTCTTTCCCAAAACTGCGTTTCCTTTCGGTGGTGCATGTCGGTAACCATGGCTATCATGAATTTGTGAGCTACATTTACGAAGCGAAATCGAAACCAGTTGCAGTTTCCCTATCGACATCGGCATATAAGAAGGGTTTTTTGACCGTTCACCGCTGGTAGTGGCTCGCTCTACCCTTTACGATGTGACCATGTAGAAGCTGCTTATGATAATCGTTATTTAATCAGAACATTCACTGAACTCAGGCAAATGCTACAGTGGTCTTCAAAGAAAAAAGCTTTTAGCTTAGTTGACTTTGTACACGCTAGAAAGATTTTAATCGCTGATCAGATATATTTTCATCGCTGTATTTTAGCCATATTATCTCGTCTAGTTTTGTTGTCTCTTTCTCTCTCTCTCTCTCTCTCTCTCTCTCTCTCTCTTTCTCTCTTAAAATCTCTCTCTATTACCATAGTCCCTATAAGTTTATAGGTCATGCAATGTACAATTTGTAATTGGCAAGCAGTTCGTTTTACAGGCAATAAAGTCCCATCTCGCAAGATGGGATAGATGTGGAGAGAGAGAGAGAGAGAAAGAGAGAGAGAAAAACAGAGAGAAACAGAGAGAACTTGCCTATTAGGTAAATCGGTGCATTACAACTTTTAGTCTAGCATGAAAGTTTGCTGGGGCAAGAACCGTAGAGTTAGACTTTCGTTTATTTTGGCTACAGAAACTCTGTTAGTTTGCTAGTGCTACCCCATCTCAGGCGTCTTCAGCGTCCGATCCTGGCAGCTGTTTAGTGTTTGCTATTGTTTGTTAAAACCGAAATTAGAATTGCAAATACTGAACTGTATCTGACACAATTTTGTTTGGAATTTGGAAACAAATTATATTTAAAATTTAGCCATTATTTTTGGAAGGCCACACAAGTATTATAAACAGCCAAATGATAACCGTACTTTTAAATTTCACACATTTAAAGCGAATGTTCTTATAGCATCGCCGCATATACCGGATAACTGACTACAAAATTGTGACATATTCACCACTCTAAAGCTCAGTGACAGCTGTCCCCCAAAGAGTTATTATTGGTGGATGGGCGAGATTCAAGTGGCAAATGAGCTATCACGTGGTCACGTTCCTCATCCTGCTTCTCAGCTTCCCTACTTCCAGGTATATTTGACACATGGGGGGTGAGCCGGTATTTTATTTGGCACATGGCGGGTGAGCTTTTCACGGAATTTTGTCAAGCGACTCAAATACTTGTATTAGTATTACTATCTGAACCTTTATCATGATACACAAGAATTCTAACCATATATCTCCATGTTCTAGGTTGGCAGAAGACTGGCCTGATCTTGAAAGTGAGTAGCAATCCAACAGTGAATGAACATATGATTGTTTTCCCATTGGCTGCCATCTATTAAAACAATTCCACCAATGCAGTATAATATATGTGAGCACAGTTGCCATGTGATATATACATTGCTGTCTAACACAGTGTGATCTCATAGCTCTCCCATGGAGTGGCTTGATCTCCACAGTATATATGATGCTTGCTAGGCAAGTGCGTACAGCGTGTGTAATATGTTTTAACAAACCACCATTCACACTAAGTTACATATAATATATTTAACTGGCTTCTACGTCACACACACTGACGCATGATTGAGGGCGGGGTGCAGTCAACTAGGATGCTACTGTAAATGAATGCTTAAAACCGAGTATTCCTGTTCATGAGATCTGTATTTTGGATCTCCAGTAGTGTGTTTCGTTTTGATAGGGTCAGGGTGTTGCAACTTGATTGTTGTAAGAGAGAAAGGCTTTAGAAGTAGAACACTTATATTGATTGTCCTACAATTGAATAGAGAATAGTGCAGTCAGTTCTTGCAAGGTGGCCCATGGCAATTCAATTGCTTTCCCATGACATTTCTCAAGCACAAGTAATCCTTTTCAATATCGAGGCTTGACGCTGTTGTATATTGCTTTCCTATGCAAGGAATATATCAGTGCATATATGTCTCGAGTCTAGTCTTTCAGTAGAATCAATGTGAATGGGTTAGAATTAGCGGCTAAATGAGGTGTCGTTGATGCGCTTGTCAGCGCTGGTCGATGCACGTGCCAAAATGGCGCGCGCATCGTCATTCACACTCCCTGCATCTTTGCTTTGGTTTGGTTGTGTGTGACACACGGACATATCAATAATCATGTGACATGCTACGCATTCTCTGCTTTCTGTTACTCTTTGACTAAGCACGTTGTTTTCAAATCAAGCATACGGTTTGATGTCCTTTAGTCAACTTCAAACCAGCTCCGACCTCCGTTCGTTGAAATTGATCATCAGTCTGTGCGTCTAAAATTCACCCTAAAAGCGGCCGTCAAAGCTCCCCTCTGTTTGTCTGTGTATGCGAGTCAGTTGGAGGTCTAACGTGTAGTGTAGTGAATGCTAAGTGAATGCTGGTAATCAGGTCACGTGTTTTAGTGTGCGTGACAGCTTCACACGCAGTGAAGACACTTGGTCAAGAGGCAGGGAGGTGGACTGACCAACAGCTCTCAGGCGGAGATGAGAAAGAGAAAGAGTGAGTGAGAAAGAGTGAGCGAGAGAGAGTGAGAGAGAGAGAGAGAGAGAGAGAGAGAGAGAGAGAGAGAAAGAGAGAGAGAGTGAGTGAGAGAGAGAGAGAGAGAGAGAGTGTGTGTGTGAGAGAGTGGGAGAGAGAGAAAAAAAATTTGAGATCATACAGCTCCCTCTTGGCCAAACGGATGCTTTGTTATGCTTGTTTTGTCGCTCCTAGCACTGAGAATTCTTGCCCAATTTTGAATTTGACACTCCCGTATTCCCCGGTTTTAGTACCTGACAGACACCAGATGAATTATGAGAACCTGTAAAAAGTTTTGTATATACGTCGTTTTATTGACACTACTATTCCATGGAGCTAACAGTAAGTTGGGTATTTGGTTTTGGGATAAGCCTAACTTTAGTTTCGGACATGCCACAAACTTTCACTGAATATCAATGATAGTTCATCACCATATTACTTGTACTGATTAATCAGGAGACATGGTTAAAGAGCCTATTGGTCTCTCTTTCTCTCTCTCTCTCTCTCTCTCTCTCTCTCTCTCTCTCTCTTCCTCCCATCTATCTCTCTTCCCTCTCTCCCTCCCTCTCTGGATACCAGCTCTTGGGGGTCTATTATAATGCAAGTAGAAGGATGTAAGAATAGACATGGTAAAATCTCCGAGGGGGGTCCATGCCGTAACATTCATGGTAGCAGTGAGATAAACTGAGCTATTATCATGGTTGCTATTTTCGTTACGACCTTTCTTCTGCCACTCATTTCGGGTATAATAAACAAACATGTTCATAGTAAGAGATTCTGAGCATAGGTTCCTGCAATCATCCAACACAGTGATCCTTGTTTTAACACCATCTTGATCTGACACCCCTAACGCCCTAAACAGCTCGCTCTCTCTCAGCTTGCTAACACCCACCTCTCTCCGCAGCTGATTTATTTGTAACGGCCAACACGTATGAGCTGATTGGATTCGTGGGAAATGCCGTTACTATGTATGCTACTGTGAGGGGTAACCCACGTCCAACTGCTGGTAAGAGAGAAACATTTGAACCCCAAACCTCCAGTACAACCCTGCAGTACGACCCTGATATAACCCTGATACAAGCCTGTTCAAATTAAAATTCTTGCCTCATAACCGGCCGGAATATAAACCCTAAACCATGATCTTAGCTTGTTTTGGCCCTAACCGCTCCCTCTCTCCAGATGACATAACATGGGTTAAAATGAATGACAATATGCCGGAGGGTCGGTATGTCATTACATTTGATACAGCTACCAATGAGTCTCGACTCCGGATTACTGAGCTCGAGTATAGCGATGAAGGGGATTATTATTGCCAGGCTTCAGTTAATGGTATCAGCAAGACTGTCAAAATGGGCCTTCGAGTTGTCGGTACGTGTACACAATATATAACAGAGCTCTGTAAAAACGCAAGTTTTGATGAGAAACAAATGTTTCACTGCTTATTGAAGATCATCAGTAATGGCAGATCAAAGATTGGAAATAAGCAACTACAACAAGACAATTAACCCTTTTTTCCCGTCTAGTTGAACCGAAAGTCGAGCGAGTCTCGGGGCTTCTAAACAGCAAGGGAGTGGGACAAGATGCTACATTTTCTGTTTCTGTCTCTGGAAATCCCGTTCCTACAGCTGAGAACATAACTTGGGCCAAACTTAACAGCCAAAATATTCCCGTGGCCTTAAGTGACGATAGGTAAGCTGCAGATATTATAAAGCCAATCTTCATGGCAAACTTTATAAAAAGCTATAAGCGAATAAATATAATCTCCTACTACTAATTAATTAATTCAAATCATCCCCAGGATATCATACAACGCTGATAAAACCCAAATGGTATTCTCGGACCTGGTAATAGCCGATGAGGGCTGGTACAAGTGTTTAGTGATCACTGACGAGGGCCGAGCAGAGGTGGAGTTTGTACTTTATGTCCTAGGTAAGAGTACGAAAGTTGGCCAAGCCAGACTGTGTTTCGGACCGCCTTACAAATGTATAGGGATAGTTAGAACATAACGAACGAAAGTACATTGTTGCATTACCAGCACGAAATGTTCTGGTAATGCAGGCAGGGAAAAGGATCGAAATGATGCAGCAATAGCTTGGAAAATGGAAAAAAAGCCATTATTTTTTAATTAACAGCAGCAGTAGACAAATTACTTTCCCCTTTTCATGCTTTTAAACGACCACCCTTTCTACGTACACCCCTTCTAGTACCTAACCCCTCCCCCATATAATTACAGGAATGCGCTCTATAGAGGAGTCTTCAGTGGGGGTAGTTGGAAACAGTGTCACTATGACGTGTACTGCCACATTTTTCAACATGTTAAGTTCCTATCCTACTGTGACCTGGGCAAGAAGAGATGACCCAGACACAGCCCTTAGTGGAACTACCATTACACGGGTGAGTCATAGTCCTTGCAGTGCTTGACACTGTCTCTGTGCTCCGTTATAAAATAAAAAGAAAGTATGAACAATTCAAGTCCTTGCAGTGAAAGGCTTGCATTTATTGCACTTATAGCGGTGGTGAAAATTGTTTGAAGTAGCACTGTGCTAGTTAGTGTGACAGTAGTGAAATTTGCACATTTAAGGCGTGAAATGCTAGTAAAATTGGTTCATCCCAAGCTCTACTTCATTATTGAACTTGTCAATATTCACTGAGCAGTGAAGTAGAGATTGATGATATGATTAGATGAAGACAGCTCTAGAATATTGATCAATAGCAAGTTAACTCATCAATTTATCTCAGTATGAAGTTCTATAGTCTCTGAATCTGTAGACTTTAGACAGAACTAGAAGTTCAGAGACTAAATAGAAAGGTTATGTAATGAACTTATGATGCATCTCCTTTAGGTTTCTCATATCTTCGACAAATTAACTAGCTTTCTCTCAAATTGAAATATCCAGTTATCTATATTTCCCTGTTCTGTCAAAATATGACCATTCCTCAGGCCGGCTATGATATGGCAATCATTTGTAACCCTAATAAATCATAAAGCTTTCTCAATCCATCTCTTAAACCTTCCTTAACCCACTTCACAACCCACCTCTAAACCCTGCTAAACCCACCTCTAAACCCTACTACATCCTCCTTAACCCATCTCTAAACCCACCTCTAAACAGCCCCTGTTCCTCCTGCAGAGTACAACTGACCACGCAATCAGTCTCCTGACCCTGAACTCCCTCGACTGGTCAGACGGAGGTGAATATTTCTGTACCGCGAACTACGGATCCAGCTACCCCGAGCACAGCCTGGGCAACACAACTCTGACAATAAGAGGTACACATGTATAGGGCACGAAATCTCTTTTCTCTCTAGCCCCCCTCTTTCAAACTCTCTCCCCCCGAAAGAGAGGGGGCTCCCAAGGCCGGTAAGACTGTGTTTCGTGTATAACTGTCATATATGTGTAGTGGGTAACTGCACTGATATATTATCTTTACATCCTCTCTCTATCTCTGTATGCTTGCATGTCCAAACTTTGTGCGTCTCTAATATCATGCTGATCTATGTGAATTTAAAAAAAACGAAAATTAAACCAAAAATTTATCACACACATCCATAGATCACGATCACACATCCCCCACCATCCATCACGCGACTGACAGACCTGACATAAACCGACTGCCTCCTCTTATTGTGAGACGTCCTCGCCGTCAAATCCCATCGTCTACCAGCGACCAGGAGCCACCATCTTCAGCGTATAGCGGTACAGTATGATCTGAGTACACAGTATCTCAGTACAGTGTGATCTGAGTACAATATCTCAGTAATTAGTACTGTACTGTAACAGTATCTCAACTGGGAATTGTGATATCAGTGTGGATGGATCGTGTGTCACGTGATATCCACACAATGTGACGTCATATCATGACGTCACGTGTCTGTTGTTCAGTTCAAATTCCCTCAAATTCTAGTGTCGTGTAATCCCCCCAGGTTTGTGGCAGGGAATGGATCACATAACTCAGATTGTGATGGGATCCAACGCTGATTTGACATGTGTTGCAAGGGGTGATATAGAGGTAGGTGTCATTAAACAGTGCAATCAGGAACCGACCGGCACAAGTAAGCAACCAATCGAAACTCGTTGTTTAGGTCACGTGACTGGTTATCAGCCAATCATAGACTAGTATTTCCTGATTCTGTCGGTTCCTGCAGTGCACTCCTTCCACTACTACCATAATACCATATGCTCCAGCCCTGTCTGGACTGACTAAAAACCTATTATACGTTACTACTTACTATCAACTAATCTACACTTCTCCCCCAGGCTACAATTTCTTGGCAGCACAACGCCTCCTCTACGACCACCAATATCTCAACAACCTACTCTGCCCCCTATACTACCTCCACCCTCACCCTCAACTCTCCTACATTTACCCACACTGGAGAATACACGTGTCTTGTTAGCTGGTCTGATGGCCTGGTTACTGAGAACATGGACAGTACAACGGATGTCCAAATAAACTGTAAGTTTGACCCTGATCTCTCCCCACGCGATGGGTTTGAACAAAAGAGAATAAAAAAATACATTTGTTGCAATAACATGTCAGATTATCAGTAGCAAATAGGCCCTGGAATATCGTGGTCACTGATCAAGGGCAGTCAAGCAAACTCAAACTGCTTGGTTTGAAATGAGCCACCCGACAATTTGTTGCGAACATCTTTACTTTCTACAACGCGTTGCCCTCAATTTATAACAATCTATCGTCCTGCGAGACTGATGTATGCACTTCTTAGAAATATTAACTTGTCATAAGGGCGCTTGAAATTATTCACCTTACTACTTAACTGCCTTTCCCATGTTTTCTAATTTCCCTCTAGCTCTTTCTCTCCTTTTTCTCTCCCTATTTCCCTCCCTCCTTCTTTCTTTTACCCTGAGTCCCTTCTCCAGATGTAACTGGTGCAACTTCTAATTGGGCGGTTGAAGATAATGGTGCTAGTATAACATGTGTCAGTAACGGGGCGGTAACCCCAGATTCCTGGAGCTGGGCTGATCCTAACTCTACAGACGTGACGTCATTAGCTACGGTACGTCCGCAAAGTTATTCGAGAGATTCAGATAACGCAAAGTTATTCGAGAAATTCAGATAATGTAAAGTTATTCGAGAGATTCAGATCTAACGCAAAGTTATTCGAGATACAACATAGTAAATCAATTCAACCAAAGTTCAGCAATCTTGACATTTCAATTTTCAAATCAGGATACGGGTAGCACAAGCATTTTTACGCTAACTGACATGACCCGATACGAGAGCGGGGATTACACGTGTACTGCATTGTATGGTGATATCGGCTCACATAACCACGATACAGATCTCTCAATATACTGTAAGTGTAACATATGTTAATTAATAAGTTATTTAAGAAATTAATTAATAAGTTAATTGCAATAATAATTCCTATCAAAAATATTCCAACAACATTTGAACAGTACATTTGATTTGACCCTCCCCCTTCAGATTTAACCACTGAACCTGAAGGTGGAACTGTGATCTTTGGAGAGACATTCAACCTGACTTGTTCGACAAACCAACCCGCCGATATTATCCAATGGTAAGAAAATCACTTGACATGTGCATGTTGCTGGGGGTAAAATGTTAACTTGTTAAATTCGAATTTGATATCTTGTTAGATTCGAATTTGATAACTTGTTAGATTCGAATTTGTCGTTTTCTATGGAACAAAAAGTAAATTGTACGGTAGATATTGGCAACGAAATTATCCCTCCGCGTTAGCGTACCCAATGGTAGATGCATGTTAGATTAACGACATAGAATGCCTGAAAAATTGAACTAAATACCATTGGTGGCCGCGGCGTGAATTTGAAAATCGAAATATTTAAATCGTGACGTCAAGTACCCGGCAATTCGAATCTAACAAGTTTAAGTAATTTAGATTATTCGGTATGCAGCTATTTAAAAAGTAGAAGTTGTATTCAAAGTTCTGTTTCGCAGATTGATTATTTTTGTCACAATTGAACTAAAAAAGAACACACACTACACAGTGAACCAAACCAAATACCCGCTCTAACACGACCCCTAACCCAGGTATAAAGACGGTACACCCCCCTCATCTACCTCTACCGCCTCTACATCGACCCTGGTGCTAAGTAGTGCTACCTTCAACCATACAGCGGAGTATACCTGCGGGGCCCAGTGGGGCTCTGATGAGACACTTAGTGGAGCTGTGGATGTTATAGTACGGGGATTTTCTCAACACCCCGAGGTAAGAATTAATTGATTATTGCTTAGATATAAGGTCTCTAGAGTCTAGTCTCTAGTCGTCTAATATGGTCTATGGAACAAATCGGTTTTGTTTTTGACCAGTGCACAATCTGCAAATAAAACTACTGGAAGGGTATTGATACTGCTTTTAAACTTGCTAAGTGCTCCCAAGAACTGAGTAGGGTGGTAAAATAGCGAATACATTATAATGGCTCACGCGGTGCTCCCTAAAATTTGATCTAGCGAACTCTCGCTCGGTAACGTCATGCTATGAAATGAAATGCGGTATTCTGTAAGAACATTAGCCTGACCCTATTCTCATCGCACAAGCTGAACCGCGGTCAGACCATTGGTCTGGCAGAGAGTATTCTAGTTGCTAACGTACGCAATTTAACTAACATTTAACTAAATAAAACAACACACAATTTAACTAACATAATTTAACTACGTTCCACAATTCAACTAACACAATCCTCTCTCTCAGAGTGTATCTGCGGTGAATGGTACCTATGCCACTCTAACCTGTACTGCGGATGGTGATACAGCGCCTGAATTAACATGGTTCCGGGGGGACACTGAGCTGGACCATAGCCCCTCTCTTAGTATATCTTCCAGTGGTAGGTGTTACCAGACTCCATCACCGCTTGAATTGTTCATACTTTTGGAAGACAGTGTCAAGCGACTTGAATCACCGCTTCCCATTTCCATCTTTCTCACTGATTCAATGATATGACCTTCTCCATATTCTATTACTAACCCTGACCCTCCAGCCTCCCATTACTAACCCTGACCCTCTAGCCTCCCCCTCTATTACTAACCCTGACCCTCTAGCCTTCCCCTCCATTACTAACCCTGACCCTCCAGCCTCCCCCTCAGCCGTTGGCTTCACAACCACAAGCCGGCTCACGGTATCCTCTCTAACTGGCAACACCACCGATTACAAATGCACGGCACAGTGGCCCGATGACGTCATAGTGACGTCATACTCCGCAAACATTCCTGTTCTCGGAGTTGAGGAAGAGCCTGTAGTGGAGGTGGTTGGGGTGGTGGGACATGGTGCTGAGATGACCTGTATTGGGTCTGTTGGAGCTGTCCTGTCCTGGCTTCACAACGGAACAAATATTACGGTAGGTAGCTGATATTCTCATAGATGTGTTTGTTCTGGCTCGAAAAGACACGTTCTGTTTCACCAGTTGATCAGTTATAAAGACCCAAATTTCAACCAGTATTCTTGTACACGTAACTTGTAAAGCTCACACTGTTAGTTTTTATCAGAGCTGACCTCCCTCTCTCTTTCAGGCTGCTGTTTCAACCAACCACGTCTCAACCCTGTCCCTAACAGACCTTACTTGGTCTGATTCAGGCTTGTATGGCTGTATCGCTCACTTCCCCTCTCATGACTGGGAGGTTTACAGTGGTGCGAGCCCTACAACTCTAGCCGTCCGAGGTATGTGTCAGGGTGGGGGAGATTAGGGAAGGGGAGGGCAGGATTCGATTCATTTGAATTTATTCCGTCACATTAATCACTCAATTCATGTAATTTTTCATCAAATTTTACTATTCTGGCGCTGTGTGTGAACTGTCAGTCTACAAAGTGTTCTTCAACGTTCTATTCTGTTCTTCAACGTGTGTCTATATCATTTGTGCTGTGTCTCATAAAGATCAGTTGGCCGTTGTAGCTCAACAGAGATTCTTAGTACACAGCAAATGTGTTTTCTTTCTCTTTGCAATTACCCACTACACATGGTATCTAGGGACACCAGATCTTATGATCTAGGTCTAGATATATATTTTATACACCTGAAACACAGTCTACAAACCTCCAGCCGGAGGGAGAACTTCATTTCTTCTAACCATTATTC
>AVPN01000950.1:15248-25942 GCA_000695325.1 Pleurobrachia bachei
TTAAAGATAAACAACGATTTAGCAGTACTAATATTCAATTAAGAACAGGAGCTTTCGAATGATCTATGTCTTCAGTTGTAACAATAATGAAAAATGGAAGTGTTTATGTAGTGGAGGAGAGGATATGGGATCCGAGAAGGCAAGGTTATGGAGGTGGAGGTGTGAGGGCGTGAACGTGAGCGTATTGAACTGTGTTGTTTATGTTTGTGTTAATGATTTTGACAGGGTTTAGGAACAGGACTTTGAGCATTTGAGCACCGGACTTTTTACAAGAAATTGGACATTTTGTTTTCTATAGTTTATCTAGAGTTTTAGGTTTTATACAGAGGTGAACCGCTCTGAAGCTCCGTAGTACTAGTGTTTTTTGGATTCTGGTACCCTACGGGGTCTGAGCGTGTATACAAATTCTGTTATTATTATTATTATTAAGTATCTTGTGGACCTTTAATGTCTATGATAACAGTCATGTGATACTAGATAAGTTTCTAGTTAAGTTTCTGTATTTTGATACTTCACTGCAATCGAAAACTCGTCTATCGTTACTTTGTTTCCCGAACCCCTCGCATGGCGGTATGATATGGTCTGGAGCTGAGGGTGCCAAGTGCCAACCTTCCTTGATCCTTCTTAAATATTGTTCCTTAATGTCTTGTCACCTCAAATCGGGTACAAGATATTATCTTGTTGAACTGTTGCTCAATACTAAGTACTAACTTAACCTAATATACCCAACGTTTGGTCAATCAATACTAACACTATGCCCTACTTAGCAAGGAAAATGCCCCGAGGGAAGAGAGCCCCCTCGCCCCGGTGCAGTCGTGACGCGAGTTCAAGGTAACTATTGGTGCGGGCAAAAGAGAGAGCAACTTACACCCAAAACAATTCCCATACTTATAAGGCTGGCTATGTTTAGTGTTTTCCTTGTCTATCAGCAAGCAGTAATAATATATCTCAACACTAATCCCTTGCAGTGATGAAGACGATGCGGCAGGTCGCGGACTGTGGAGAGAGCGAAGTAAGAAGAAAAAACACCCAAAACGCTCCTCAAAGCTTTCTCTTCAAAACATTCACAGTACATGAAAACAGATTCATTTAATAGATTCATTACATTTGATAGATTCATTACACTTTTCATCCCACTTATAATTTAACTTTGTGGACCTGGAAAGTATGTTCTAACAATATTCTTGTCCCCAGATAAGAGGCGATGTGTTAAAGGAAACTGGGACACAGGAAATGATATCTCTCTATCAGAGGAAGAGGAACTGTGAGTAATAAAATTGTTTTTGTCTGTCTGTCTGCTATACATGTAATCTGTGAACACCCTGTACCTACGTGTTCGTCTGTCTGTGTTTCATTCATTTCCTTTTAAATGTAGATACGTTCTGCCCTGTTCTTTTGTCAGTTCGTATGGCTCCAATTGGATGTCCCAATTGGTCTTGGTCCCGGATGTGCTAGACAGTAGGCATTCCCTCTACTGTTTCTGTGTAATGGTGCAGTGTGGGAAAGCAGTGTGGCGAGGGAGTACAATGTGGTGAGGGCAGTGTGGTACAGAGACGACAATGAACCACTCAGAACACTGTGTGTGTAGGCCATACAGACTTGCAACTCTATAATATCTTGTATACAGCAACGTTTTATACACAATGCCCCTCTAATACCACACCTTTCCCCTTAGGCTCTGTACACGAAGTGTATCAATAAAGAACGAGCCCATAAGTGAGCCCTATCTAATCAAGCCGAGCCTGAGACCACCGAAACCCAAATCCAGAAAGGAGAAGAGGACGGGAGAGATACTGACTGTAGGGAATACTCTCGAGATGTATACTGCAACACCGCCTCCACGAACTGCCTTGGATATACCCGTGCTGGGATGTAAGTACCATATTTGGCTGGATGTACTCGGGGTGGGGGTGTACTCTCCTTTTCCGTATTAGGCGGGCAATTAGCTGCTGGCAAAATTCGATCGGGGGAATGTATCGCTGCTCTCTGTTTTATTTCTCACCTACTCGGTGAATGTACGTCTATTATGGTATATATGGCCATTAATCAAATCACAGGTGTGGCCTTTTTCTTGTATACAGTATAAATAGTGTCACATTTAACACCACCCTTCCCACCAACATTGCTCTATCGGGATCCCCGAGAGCGGAAGAATAAAGTGAAAAAGTGTCATGTTTCAAACTATCTCAGGGGCCAAATCGTCTCTTTCTATCTATCTGTAGTGTGTAGACTGTAGACTGTATCCCTCTCTCAAGTCTCATCTCACCAATAAGACCATGTATGGAATAATACCCCTTGTTAATTTCCCAACGTGTACCGTCAATTATAATAATATAATTAATATCTTGCCTAGCTCGACCCTCTTTTCGCTAGCTCCGCGAAGGGTTAGAACATAACAATTCAGATGTCACATAAAATACGCACCGACCAGGTACTACCGCGGGAGAGTCTGAAAAGGAAATAATACCAGAACAAACTACTAAAAAGTTGGTTCCCAGTAGTCACATTACTCATGGGAAAGTAATTGATATACCGTGTATTGGATGTAAGGTTCTGCTAGACGTTATGTATTATGAACTTGCTAGACATTGTACAATATGTAGAATGCAACTGTTGTGTCTGTGCTGTGTCGTACCTACTCGGAGACATAAATCTCCCTTGCTTCACAAATTATTTCATGCTTTACTCTAGCATTATTTCATACTTACTTTCATACTCGCTCGCTCATGACGTGCTTTCTGCTGGTAAAAAGGGAAGGACAAGCAGCTGACTCCCGCCGTCCAGCTAGTTTCACAAATTTTCTTTTGCTGTAATAAAGAAATACATGAAATACATACAGATCTCATTTCATAAATTAAAACCCTATCTCATTTCTTTCTTCGCTCAACAAGCATGAATACACAATGCGCCAATCTTCTAACTTCCTGCAACACCTAATACTTTACCGTATACTAACTGCTAGCTCCTTTCTCCAACGCAACTCCCTGAGCACTCCTTCCCCTACTAACACCCCTCCCCTCTCTCACAGTAAGCACATACAAGGTTCGCAACCAAGGTCAGGTGACCACGGCTCTGGATGCCGCTTTAAACTGCGGATACAGACTGTTCGATACAGGGGCTTCATATGGAAATGAGAGGGAGCTTGGAAATGCGTTTCGGGATACCTTGTACAAGCATGGGCTGAACCGAGAAGATATCTATATTGTGAGCAAGATTGGTGAGTTGATGAATTAGTAATTGATAGTCAGGTCGATGTTCACGAAAACTTGATCCAATTTGAACGAGTGGGCATCATTGCATGGAAAGTGGAAACGGTATTATTGAAACCGAATTCTCTCTTACCACTACTCTCTCTCCAGATTCTCTCTATTATTTACCCCACCCCCCTTTCCACATCAGATCCGGGCTGTGTAACGTATGAAGATGCATTAGAATGTGTAGAGAACACATTACACAATCTCCAGACGGACTATGTTGATATTATGCTGCTCTATTGGCCATCCCACAAATGTAAGTTACCAAAGGACACTGTTCTACAGGCCAGCAGGTGCACCAGATTTGGATTTTTATTGATGTCTAAAATTCCAAATCTGGTGCACCTGCTGGCCTGTAGAGGCCAGAGGGGAGGGGGTGTTTCAAATTAGCCGCATTTTCAAATAGCCAGACGCTACCATCCTACCAATTGATGTCAATTTAAGCAAATCTTTTCTCAATTACAGATCTCAACGGAATGCGACCTGAACAAGCCATGATCGAATGTTACTCCGCACTTGAAACTCTCTATCACCAAGGTAACCAAACATGCAAAGAAACAGTAAACACGTCCCTTCAATCCAAACTCCATGTGTAGCAATAATTGCAAATAAAAACCTCCCAATTGAAGTTAATCTAACGCCTCCATAGCTCAGAGGTTAGAGCACTGGTCTTGTAAACCAGGGGTCGCGAGTTCGATTCTCGCTGGGGGCTTTTTATCAAATTTGATCAAACTATTATTTTATCCCTATCTTTTTACAGGTAAAATAAAGGATATTGGATGTTATCGATTTGGTACCCGTGAGCTCACATACCTTCTTGAACAATGTAAAGTGGTACCTGCTATGCTACAGGCTGAGTTTCACCCTTACAACTATCAGCGTGATCTTGTGGATATATGCCGGAAAAACCACATCCGCATGCAGGCGTTCTGTTTTATTAAGGTAACAAGAGAGATAGTCGGGGAGATTGTTTATCAGTTGCAAAGTTCGATATCAAAATCGTAATCTGGTGAGAAAAGTGGCTCTGATCATTTTCAAATCAGTCACAATATTCGGGGTGTTGCTAGCGTGGCGCGCGAACTGTTTCTCGCATTGAAAGAACAAAGCAAGCATTTAACACGGCGCGCCGTCTTCAGTTTACTGCAGTTTATACCTGTCTGTCGTTGGCATCTTTCCAAAATACACGGATATAATTACTAATTAAAATGCAATTATGTTGCCATTTAACTTAAACTAACTCTATAAATAACGTTTCAGTGCGTGGAAGATCCTGTTATACAGCACTTGGCAAGGAAGTACCGCAAAGCACCCTCACAGATTGTCCTCAAATGGGTCATACAACATGGCGTAGGTGAGTTGATGACTGTGTGTCGTTTAACTTAAAGTAACAACAGAGCTGAACAAACTAGGTAGTATCGGGAATAATATATATCAAAGAATTGGCCTGACAGTCGTTTCTGAGCAACAAATTACAAAACCCTACTGAATAATGACCCGTGTTCTAACCCCCTCCTCCCCCTCCCAGGAGTACTACCCAAGTCCAAAAGTCCCCCTCATATCCGGGAGAATGCTGATATCTTCCAGTTTTCCCTAACAATTGAGGACATGGAATCGATAGATGATCTGAACAGAAATACCCATTTCACCCCTCATCCCAGACAACTTCAGTAATAACATCGTGTGTGAGGTGATTCACATATTGTGACCTCTGGACAATCAGTAGAAATGTATGGGATGAAGTAGAACGAGACCTAATTTGGTCGGGGTTTGTTCGAGGACTGAATGTTATAATTATATTTTTCTTTATTATGGGAATATTCTCTGAATCTACACAAATGGTCACGTCTGTGATCAGGACACTAAACTAAACCTCACGGATGTTTTATTTTACACACTTAAACTTTTATTTTATCAAATCCTAATAGTTAGTCAATAGTTATGAATTGTTTGAAGCCTACACGTAATATAATGTGCCGTTTTTAATCCAATAGACACATCAGAATGAGGGCAGCATGAATTTGGAATTTTATTTTTCATTTGACTGATCATATAATGATGATATATCTAACTATGTCCTAGGAACTGAAGAAGAGTTACCCAAATGATATGCGTCTATTTTATTTAATGAGCCAAAATGGAGTGAGAGAGAGGCCAAGTTATTGAATGAGGGAGAACTCTAGATCAGCTTATAAATTAACCTAACCCTATTATTATATCGTTGTAATTTATTACATTCCGCAAAATCTTGAGTATTGTCATTTTCAATATTTTCTAGGCTGCGGTAATTCGGTAATTCGGAGCGCGCGATCTGTAGGCAGAACCTGGCAAGTAATTCGATACACCCCAACCTTATCTCCATCGGTCAGTGTGTGAGTGAATGCACCCTCATACAACTCGTCATGTTTGTTAGGTATATTTGGTTTGTCCTCTTGTGTCTTTCCCTCGTTCTTACAGCCCCTCGGCCCTTTACAAAGGTACTGTCCAGTGTCCATGTCCCTCCCAATCGAATATGTTACTTGTGAGGCAGGTTCACTGGTAGACAGGTCCTTCACACAGGTCCTTCACACAGGTCCTTCACACATGTATACATAATAAAAGTCCCCTCTATACAAGACCTAAAGTCCCAATCTCTTTGTCCAAGTACTTATTACAAGTCCCAAAGTCCCCACTCTCCAATAGGGTTGTGTAGAGGAGCGTGATCTGGCAACTGATTGGGTACCCAGCTGCCTAGAGGACGGGAGTTTCGCCCCCATCCAGTGTGATAGTCAGGGGTGTTGGTGTGTTCTGGAAACAGGTCGGATTATACCTGGGACTGAGGCCGAATCGGGTGTTCCGTCCTGTTTTTATCTTATTCAGCCGCACTGGATTGATGGTGAAGAGTTTCTGGGGTAGCGGGCTAGCCATGGTTACTCGCTGGGAGACTGAGACTGAGAGTTTCTGGAATCTGGGTGATTCTAGGGCTGAAGCTGATGAAGAGAACGATAAAATTATAGTGGGTTTATGAAGCAAAAAAAGATTATATTGTTGTCTGATTGTTCATGGTTTGATTGATTGATCATGTTTCATTACCCGAGTGTCATAATATCTATACTCAGTGTTGTACTAGTTTGAAGGGTCCAGAGTCCAGACTCAAAGGAAGTCTACTGACCATTAGACCCAGCTGTTGCTCAGCGAGGCCGGTACAAGTACAACACCTTTTATATTTCGTCTAATTTATAAAGGTGGTGGAATGGTTGTGGTATATCGTACCCCCCCCCTCCTCTTAGTAGGAATCCTACTAGTTAGTCAATAGTTATGAATTGTTTGAAGCCTAAGCGTAACTTGACGTTTAAATCCAATAGACACATCAGAATATAAGAATGCCGGTAGCATGAATTTGGAATTATTTTTTTTCATTTGAATGATCAACTATCTAACTATGTCCTAAGAACTGAAGAAGAGTTACCCAAATGATATGCTTCTATTTTTATTTAATGAGCCAAAAGGAGTAAGTGAGAGGTCAAGTTATTGAATGAGAGAGTACTCTAGGCCAGCGTATAAATGAACCTAATTAACCATATTATTATATCGTTGTAATTTATTACATTCCGCAAAATCTTGAGTTTTCTCAATTTAAATATTTTATACTCGGCTGCGGTAACTCGATATACCCCAAGCTTATCTCCAAGGGTCAGTGTGTTAGTGAATACACCATCATACAACTCGTCATGTTTGTTACGTATATTTTGCTTGTCCTCTTGTGTCTTTCCCACGTTTCCCCAGCCCCTCGGCCCTTTACAAAGGTATTGTTGAATAGCTCACATCGCATTTTATTTCTGTGAGGGATTGGAAGATGAAAGATACTGTGTCAGTGTCCAATTGAATATATTACTCGTGAGGGTTACTGGTAGACAGATTATGTCCCTCACATATGTACTACAAGACCCACCCTCTCTTTGTCCAATAGGGTTGTGTAGAGGAACGTGATCTGGCAACTGATTGGGTGCCCAGCTGCCTAGAAGACGGGAGTTTCGCCCCCATTCAGTGTGATAGTCAGGGGTGTTGGTGTGTACTGGAAACAGGAAGGATTATACCTGGGACTGAGGCAGAGTCGGGTGTTCCCTCCTGTTTTTATCTTATTCAGCCGCACTGGATTGGCGGTGAAGAGTTTCTGGGGTAGCCATGGTTACCGGCTGGGAGACTGAGAGCTTCTGGGCGAGAGGCTAGGACTGAACGCGGTATTGGGTTTATGAAGCAACAAAAGTATTGTATTATTGTCTGATTGTTCATGGGTTGAATTGTTTGTCAATGTTTCATGATACCCGAGTGCCATGATTGTATTCCGCCCAGTTCTATCTCACTTGCACATTCCACCCAGCTCGGTGTTGTACTAGTCGCAAGGGTCCAGACTCAAAGGAAGTCTACTGAAAATTAGACCCAGCTGTTGTCCAGTGAGACTGTCCCTCGGCCGGTACAACACCTTTTATATTTCGTTTATAGTATAAAGGTGGTGGAATGGTTGTGGTATATGGTACTCCCCTCTCTCCAGGAGAGAAAAATAGAAAGAGAGGAGACTCTCCTCTCTTTCTCTCCCCTCCCTCTCTCTCTCTCTCTACCACCCCTAACCACTTGGTGCATTGTAATAAAAACAATGAGACGTGGTCAACTCACAGTTGACAGTAATTGTCTCTCTCCCTCCACAGCACGCACCGGCCTTCAATTGTTTAATTCACCTGCCCACGGCCACATTGTCCACCTATAAAAGCCGCAATCTATTCTGAGAGTTAATTCCGATTTGTTGTGACCCAATATGATGCTTCGTTTTGGAATTATTGGTGCCATTTTGGTGACTTTGGTTTGTTCAGAAAATATCACAATTGGGGCCTTCAACATTCAATCCTTTGGAAAGTACGTTTCATGTTTCGTAATCCGTGATTCTTCTGTATGGCTGCGCCATACCCCATTTGATTCTCAAATTGGGCGACAGTGCGCTCAGATCGGGTCGGCGGCGCCAGACAGTGATTCTTTGGCCTGGAAAAGGCACCTGTAAAAAGTAATTTGATGCTTTATTCTTTAAAATTAAAGTTCCCCAATCCCTACTCTTGCCTATCATTCCAGGACAAAGTATTCAAGGACGCAGATTCGAGGGTACCTGGTCGACATCGTGACCAAATATGACGTTATCTTGATTCAAGAAATCAAGGATAAATCTCAGACCATGATCTGGAAATTCTTGGCCGATTGTCAAGCTGTTAAAAGCACCTACGATATGGCCCTCAGCATCAGGTGGGTTCACGGGAATTAAAATGATTGATGTCGGTGTTGGCCGGGCTTGACTTCTCCGACTCTGCGAGGGACAGAGTAGACTGTCATTGTCAAGCCATGACCTGTATGCGAGCCTTCGGCCCGGTGCGAGAGCTGACAGACGTGGAACATGTCAACGGCGCCATACCCCATTTGATGGCGACATTGCGCACAGACAGGCCATGACCAACCTCTCAATCCCTTGGTGGTGAGCTTTCTGGCGGCGCCCGACCAGACAGATTCATGATGAGCGTCATAACCTGTCTGGCATGAGTCATCACGGTGACTGAGTCATTCAGTGAGTGATGACGGGTGCAGTAAACACCACCAGTTTGGATACACATTTCCCGCTCTCCTCTGAATCCCGTTCTGCGCGGGTCTCCCTAATGGTTTGGTTTCGCGCGTCACGTAAACAAAACATTTCCAAACACCCTGTATGAACTGACCTCTACCCAACCCAGGACACTCTGATGACTCCTTCCCTCTTTTCCGGTTCCAAACACTCTCGATCATGACTTGTCCGCCCGATTTGATTTTCTACAATACACTCAGATTGGCTCCGCCATACAGATCATGACAATATGCAGCACTAAAAACACCCTCCCTAACCAGGTTGGGTCGGACAACTCGATACATGGAGCAATACGCTATTATCTATGACACAAGCCTGATTACAATGGACAATCATACAGTGTACAGTGACCCCACTGATGTGTTTCACCGGGAACCGATTGTTGCTCAAATCTCACTTGTCTCAGGTAACGTGGGTGAAATGTACGGCGTTCATTTTGGATATTTGTCAACAATACGTGATACATGTACTCAATAACCCGGGTTTACCCGTTAGGGTATATTCAGATTCACTACAGGGTGTCCCACTGTCTTTGCATCACCTGTGATTTTGGGTCAGGACCGGGCTCCATTAAATTGATCATAACTCATCAAAAAATAGGCTAAATTATTCAAACCAAAAACAGTGTTGTAGAGAATTGTCAGGCGAACATCTTGGTTGCAAGATTGACGTCACAAGTCTTACCAATCTTCAGATAAATCGTCTTAAAGTCAAAAATACGTGTTCATGAAACCCGACCAGGGTTCACGTTTTGAAAAATTCACAAATGCAAAGTTGCTCGGATCACATTGCATCCCTCATAAGAATTGAAGGGAATTGTCTGGCGGTCATTTTGGTACCCGAGTGTTTATCCTAGCTTAATGTTTAGGGTGTCTTATGACTGTCAGAACTGACAATTTCCTAAAAGTGGTATCGGGTATCGCATCGCATTTTGCCCTGTTATGAAGCTCATTCATGCTGCTTGAATAACA
Organism: Pleurobrachia bachei; assembly: GCA_000695325.1. Classification (NCBI taxonomy): domain Eukaryota; kingdom Metazoa; phylum Ctenophora; class Tentaculata; order Cydippida; family Pleurobrachiidae; genus Pleurobrachia; species Pleurobrachia bachei. Next base: position 25,109 of record AVPN01000950.1, read on the forward strand.
TTTCAGTACATGCTAGGGTTGAGATAGACCCACTTGCGTGTCCTACACATTAACAGGGGTCTTGACAAATCGTCATAACAACCCTGTCAAGTGTCTAGATGAAATTGAGACGTTATGTGCTAATTATCATGGGATTACACGCGACACCGAGCTACCTAATTAGGAGTTGTGAGCCGATACCAACTAAGACTCAGCATAGAGAAATCTTCATGTTCCTACAGTCATAACGCAACTAAGATGAAAAGAAAGGGAAAAAATCATCGTATCAAAATGAACCTTGGACGATTCCAATGAAGTTCATATAAATTTCAAGTAATTTTACCCACTTGTTGATGACATGTGATCCCCTCAAAATTGTTTGTTTAACTTTGTTTTTAGACAGTCATAAGACACCTTAAACATTGAGCTAAGACAAAAACTCGGGTACCAAAATGACCGCCAGACAATTCCCTACAACTCTTATGAGAGATGCAATGTGATCCGAGCAACTTTGCATTTGTGAATTTTTCAAAACGTGAACCCCGGTCGGATTTCATGAACAAGTATTTTTGACTTTAAGACGATTTATCTGAGGATTGGTAAGACTTTGGGACGTCAATCCCATTGACAAAGGACGTGGAGTTTCTGGCGTGAGCTCCAAGTCGAAAATAATTTAGCCTATTGTTTGATGAGTTATGATCAATTTAATGGAGCCCGGGCATGACCCAAAATAACAGGTGATGCAAAGACAGTGGGACACCCTGTATTTACAACTAGTATAATATTTACAACTAGTTTAATACAAAAATAAGTAACATTCTATTCCTTTCAGAGGGATGTTATCAAGTTCGCTTC
>AVPN01000951.1:0-14525 GCA_000695325.1 Pleurobrachia bachei
ATGAGAGAATGAGAGAGAGAGTTGACACTTGAGAGTGGGTGACGTTTGGTTTGGCTGCGAAAAAAGAGGGCGCGACGTGCCCAAACGTTTGGTAGAGTTTCCAACGTAGAGAGCTTTTTGTTATTGATTTTGAAATGTGCGCATATTAGAATCCATGTTTTTTGGACACGATTCAAAAGGAATCCATGTTTTTTGGACACGATTCAAAAGGAATGTTTTGCAGGCTGCCAGTATGAAACTGGTGTATGTTGTATCAGTTTCCTCAGTTTTATTCTTTATCTCAGTTTAAATCAGACCTTTTTCCTGATTTCCCGATCCGATGAGCCCCCGACCTTGGGTGCGGTGTTCCCTCCCCTCCGTTTATCTCTCCGCCAGAGTATATCTTCGTAAAAGAGGGAACACCGTACCAAATAAATTATAAAATTGGAAAATTTATCTGTATAAAATGGTTAAAAAGCCGTACACAACACCTTTTAAAACACTTCAAATCCTGTTAAAATACCAAACGTCCCCTCTCCCCCCTCTCAAAGTCTGTATGGCGGCGCCATACCCCATTTGATTCTCAACAGTGCGCTCAGATGGGGTTGGCGCCGCCAGACAGCTCAAAGTTCAAACAAGTGTAGGAGGGGTTCATTATTATGCACTCGTCGTATAGCCTCCGAGAATATCATAGCCACGTCAACAGTTCTCAACTTTGGGTAGCACTGGAGGTTTTCAGTTTGGTCGATTGTGTCCGTTACAACGAATTCGTCAATTTCGCTATCGTTACACAGCTGAGAGGGAGAGAGTTCTAGTTAGTGTGGGAAGAGCATACATGTCAAGTACCGAGACGAATCTTTAGACATGTACCTGTATTGGCTCCATTGCAACCTATAATATGTGAGATCGAGCACAGTCACGCACGACGTCGATCTTACTCAGGTATCAATGTGACCAAGTACCTGTAGTCCCTCCTCAGTAAAAAGTCCATGGGTTGCCATGACAAAAACTCGAAGTGCCCCTTTGGATTTGAGATATGATGCGGCCCTAACCAGAGATACACACGCATCTGCTATGTCATCGTAGATAATACAGTCTTTACCCTGAAAAATAGTCATTAGTTTCCACAATTTCTCAAAATTTCGCCCCCCCCCCCATTTTCCTGGATTTTGAAACCACCCCTCCCTCTCCAATATACATGTGTCTAACAACACCTCTAACAACCACTCTGACTCTCTATATTAATATATAATGTGCCTAATAACCCCTCTGACTCTATAGCTATTGTGTACTGATGGCTGATTGAACTTGGTATGGAAACAGTCCCTATTCACCAAACAAACTAAACAAGAGGACTTATTACCTACCACCACCATCAAACGTAAGTACACTAATTGTTCTGGTTTACTGTTTAGATAAGAGTGGGGGGTCCAGCCCTAAAAAAGCTAATGGTACCCTGATTTTGGTCGATCAAGAGAATAGATTAGAGGATAATATTACATAATATAATATGATCGCTTGCATGATTATTGAATTGCTTACATAGCCTGAAGAGCCCTAGGTGGCGAAACATTTGTTTGGATACATACTTGTTTTGATTTGTTTTCTGCTCTCGATCCTGGATTGATTGAGCTCTCTCGTGGAAATTCGACTACCTACATTGCTTACATATATTGAATCGGGGTATAAATATTGATGTTCCTGGAATTAGGGGAGGGGTTTCTGAGAAAATTTATCCGCAAATAAGTGATGCTAAAACCAATGCATTAGTTAGTGGTCGTTTGTTAGTATGAGAACGTACTATCCCACCCTTATAACTACATGTGAGCACTAAATAATATGCTTGTTATAAAATGTCCCTAGTCTATATTCCCAAATAAAAGTCTTACCTCGACATTTCCGACCAGTGTGATTCCTCCTTTACCAAATCCTCCTTGTTCACCGTCACCCTCCCCCTCTTCCTCCTCTCCCTCATCCCCTTCCCCCTCTTCTGATATTGTCGAGTTGGCGGTGGAGGGAGGGGCTGCTCTTCCGTCTGTTTCCCCAATGTGAACTATAGCAATACTCATACCCGTTTGGGAGGCTAAATGAGCCACTCTTTTCGTTCCCTGGAATAGTGGGATTAGCAACTCGAGGATGAAATTGGTGTATACAGTCGAACCCCGATTTACCGGGATGCTCGGTGGAAAGAGTTTTCCCGGTAAACCGGAATCCTACTGTAACTGTTATACATAGTATTATTAATAGGTTCGTTTGGAGGTTCAGATGTACTACATCATGTAGATGAGACTTGTTCAAATGGAATGTAGTTAGGGGAAAAACGCCAAATTTCGCCCTGAATGGAAAGGAATTGGAAACCAGCTAATTCCTTCACCCAAGGGTGTCCCCAAGGGTCTCCTAGAACACCACTGAGTTTTGTCAAATCCGGCATGAGGTGCAACATGTATCAGGGGCTGTCAGTGAGACCGCATACTTTGCTGTGTGTTGCGCACAAAAGACTAGCAAATTTGAGTGGGTTATATAAAAAAGGGTGCTGAGAGAGCAAATAACGGAATTTTTCCAAATTTTTTTCACTGTGGGATTCAGAAGGCCTTTTGGTAGGGTAGAGCTCTATGACAGACTGTCACTCAAAATTGGGGTCAAAAATCGGAAGGAAAAAAACGTCAAATGAGGTGCTCAAAATTGTCCATTTTATCGATTCCCGGGTTGTTTGGGACTCCTAGGGCAACCGTCTAGGGTGCAACCTCAAAAAACTTTGAAAAAACCGTTACATTTCACCTTTACATTTCGCCGTACGTGGTGCGGTGAAACAGGGTGTGGTAAGGCAAGTAACTTGCTTTGTTACTCAACTCACAATTTACAAAAAAAGTACCCGGGTATATTAAACTTAACCATAAGAAGCAGTCGGGTACGTTTGTATCAAAAGACACGTGTGAAGAGCCGCGTTCTTTGTTACTCAACAGGAACCGACCGAACCAGAAAATACTGATCCCTGATTGGCTGATAACCAGTCACGTGACCTAAAGGCTAAATAACGAGTTCTGATTGGTTGTTTACTTATTTCGGTTGGTTCCTGTTACTCAACTCACATCGGGATTTGGTGTAACTAGAACAGCGTTCTTCAAATGTAGTTCTCTTATCCATTGTTTAAAGGCCGGTTCAGCAGTGATGTTATCAACTGGGACATCAAAATATCCCTGAACCTAGATATAGAGAAATAATTAAAGATATCTCTGAACCTGTAGATTGGTGCTCCAACCCCATGGCCCATTACTCGACTAACCTGGGGTGTATGGAGGTCCATGGTAAGAACCCTGTCACAGTCAACACTTTGTAACATGTCTGCAACGAGTCGGGCTATAGGGCATCGGTCTAACCTCGTCACCGTATCGTACCTGGTTGGAGAGAGTGTGTGTGTGTGTGTGTGTGTGTGTGTGTGTGTGTGTGTGTGTGTGTGTGTGTGTGTGTGTGTGTGTGTGTGTGTGTGTTTGTGTGTGAGAGAGAAGGAGAGAGAGTCATCTTATTTCCTTCTAGAGTACGGTTATAGAACAGTATATATAATCGGGGTATCGGGGTATCGGGGTTATAAAAAGGATTGGTTTCGACGGACCCACCCCTGAACCAGGTTGCATACCTTGCGTAGGGAAAAGAAGGAATAACAATGGTGACAGAGGTAACTGACGCATTCTTCATGGCCTCAACTGTCATCAAAAGGTCCTAAAAGTAGATTCTCTAGGTTTATTTCAAGCCTAAAGGTGGGTTGGAGATAAGGTTTTTCGTTTAAAATGAATTGCCAGTCCTTAGTTTTCAAGCACCGGATACCACAATATGCAAGACATAATTAGACATCAGTAGCACAGTGTTTGTCAAACACTTTTTGATTTCCCTGGAGGTACAAACAAATTCATTTTGTAGAAACTACTAGGTGACTTGCCATGATAGAGTTGTTGAAATCTTTAAAACAGCTAAAGATTAGGTACACATCCTTTCCTCTCACCGACTCCTGCAACAAAAATTATTTCGTCTAAATTCTTATTGAGAATTTCTCAATAATTAGTTCTTCGTTTCAATGCTATAAAGATGACTTTTTCTACCTATTTTGCACCTATTTTATATAATTGGCTTGCAATTGTGTCCCGTCTTTTGCTTTTTGAATAAAAAGTACATCAATCATCAAACTATAAGATCTCGCAATGTACCTGTATCTCTACTACAGTTTCAGTATTAGATAGCTTCCGTCTCGCTAGTCCTCCCAGAGGCACATCAAGGTACTTGGCAATGTTTTGTGTTAAGGTGGATTCCGGTGTCAGTGCAAAGAGTCTCAAATTAGCTTTCATCCTGCCTGCTATGAAATATATGAGATGGTCAGCATTGTACTGTAGGTCACACTGCGCTCTGAGATAGGTTCGGTAGAGCACTCCAATAAAGGAATTTTAAACGATATAATAGTTTGGTACTTTGTACTACATACAAGCAAAATATGTAGTAAGAAATTTACAAAGGTAGCAGCTGCAAAGGTGAGAGAGGGGCCGGGGGAGGACTCTAAAAGGCAAGGTGTGTAACAAAAGATGCAGGAAGTAAAATGTCGAAATGTTCTAGGCCACCCCCTGTTCTACCGCATTCTATATACATTCCCCCATATGGCCCACTGAACAAGGGATATGCTACACTTATAGTCAGGGGATTACGGGGGCCCCCAATGAATCGCCCCGACCAATCCCCCCACAGTGGTCTTTTGGTGGTCACTAAGAATTTTACGAAAAAATTTTTTATGAGCCTATCTGGTAGCTTTTTGGACGTAGAATCAAATGCACCCCTCACTCATACCTTGATTTTTTGAGGAAAGTGGTGTTTTTTCAAGAAGAAGGGTAATTGAAAAATTTTCGAAAAAATTTTTTTGAACTTATCTGGTAGCTTTTTTGACGTAGAATAAGATGCACCCCTCACTCATGCCTTGATTTTTTGAGGAAAGTGGTGTTTTTTCAAGAAGAAGGGTAATTGAAAAATTTTCGAAAAAATTTTTTTGAACTTATCTGGTAGCTTTTTTGACGTAGAATAAGATGCACCCCTCACTCATGCCTTGATTTTTTGAGGAAAGTGGTGTTTTTTCAAGAAGAAGGGGAGCCAAAACGTGAAAATTCGATCTTGAAAAACTTTTTTTGAATTATTTTTTTTTGAGCAGAAATGTGTGTGGCGCGCACGCGGCGCGGAGTTTTTTAGCGCGTGCGACGCGCTAAAGTACACAATTTCAATGCGCAAACCAATCTTAGGCAGCGGATTACGGGGGCCCCGATGAATCGCCCCGACCAATCCCCCGTACCAGTCCCCCGTAAGATTGGTTCTCGCATTGAAATTGTGTCCTTTTGCGCGTAGCACGCGCTAAAAACCTCCGCGCCGCGTGCGCGCCACACACATTTCTGCTCAAAAAAAATAATTCAAAAAAAGTTTTTCAAGATCGAATTTTCACGTTTTGGCTCATAACTCCTCTTCCTGATAAGATAAAGACTTCAAACTTTCACCATTCAATGGGGCTTAAAATTTCCTTTCCAATGGTATTAACATGATTTCTGTAGCTTATCAGGAACCGGAGATATGACCAATTATGTCAATAAACCGCTTTAGTATCCCTTGTTATTATCATAATTACCCATATCTCCGGTTTCTGATAAGCTACAGAAATCATGTTACTACCATTGGAAAGGAAATTTTAAGCCCCATTGAATGGTGAAAGTTTGAAGTCTTTATCTTATCAGGAAGAGGAGTTATGAGCCAAAACGTGAAAATTTGATCTTGAAAAACTTTTTTTGAATTATTATTTTCTGATCAGAAACGTGTGTGGCGCGCACGCGGCGCGGAGTTTTTTAGCGCGTGCTGCGCGCAAAAGTACACAATTTCAATGCGCAAACCAATCTTACGGGGCATTGGTACGGGGGATTGGTCGGGGCGATTCATCGGGGCCCCCGTAATCCGCTGCCATATCATGGCCTATACACCGCATTTTATTTCATACACGCTCTGTGTGGGATCGGTAGAACAAGGAAGACAATGGAAAACACAATCGAAGAAACGTGTACTAACTGCAGTGTCCAATGTCCATCTACACATCTATCAACAGACATACATGAGTGGTCAGAGAGCCGGGCCTTTATGTGCATCAAATTTCATGGCGAATACGATTATGCGGCCTAGTGACTGCGGGGCCACTGGACAATACTTCTGTCCATTGTCCACGTACCATACAAACACATAAATATATTGCACAGATCATACTTCAAAATTGGCAAGATTAAACAGAAACCGCTCACCTAACTGGACAGTTATAACGGATCAAATGAACTGAATAGAAAGTTCAGCACATTATATGTCTCAATCATCTTTGTCAGAATATAATATATTGCTACGTAAGTCGTAATAGCCCCAAGCTTGTAATGCAGCGAACAACACGTGTGTACTGTGTATAACATGCATCATGTACATTTAGGACCGATCGTTATCGAGTGTGCAATGATTTCTAAAGAGAAGAAAGGAGAATTAAAAACCATCATCTTGTTTGGCTCCTTCGTTTAGATTTTAAGATAATACATACACATTAGTGACAGGGGGGGGGGTAAGACGTCAAATTTCAGTTTATCAACAAAAAAAGTATTGAGAACACGCGGCCCGACTTGTTTGCATAAGCCACCAGCCATACCAATCACCGGTTCGACGTCTCTCCTGTTCTTCTCCCCTTTCAGAACTTGTACTTCTACTTGTGTTGGTTTCATTCGTTTCTTCGCTACTTCTTGTTTGACCCCGAACCTTGAGGATAAACTTCCCGCGATATAGGAAATTAACGGTATTTGACCTCGATGGCCGATTTACCGGGAAACCCCTTTCTCACGAGCGAGCATCCCGGTGAAATGTAAATTGGGGGTCCGACTGTAGTCGCAACTGTTAAAATATCTAGCGAGAACTCCAAAAAATGTAATCGCAGTCGCTGGCCTCATGTTGCTGTCTTGGCCACTCCTTTGCAAATTAAGTTATGCATTAATCGCAAGGCCCGACAAAAATTTAATCGAATATATTCAACTGATATGACTAAAGGTTCGCCGGTCCGGGGTGAGAATCGACCATCCCGACCAGACCAGGCGTGAGAATCGACCAGACTGGAGCCGTGGGAAGGCCAAAAAGACGTCCATGGCCTAACTTGACCACAAGAACGTACGTTGCATTTGGCGAACAGCTTGCAGGCACTTTTCGTTCCTTTGTATGGTCACTGGATCCCAACCCATCTCTGCATATCATAACCCCCCCCCTAGAAAAAGGACTGATCCAATCGACTTCCGATTGCTTGAGGTGCTTCATTGGCCATGCAAAGGGTATCAGCGATTAGATAATAAACCCGGGGTCCGGGTTTATTAGTATTGATTGTCTACTTTACTCATTTTCCTATCCCCGTGTGCGTGTCTACAGCTCTCTTTCTCTCACAATCCAAGTAATTTACGTGCCACCTTTTATATGTTTTGAATGTTTAGATCTGCCCTGAAGATAGAATCAGAAGTAGTCGCAGCTGACCACTTTAGCTTAGTTCGCGAGAACCGTTTTACAACGCGTTACCCTCGCTCGCCTCATCATGCCAGCAGATGGCCCCTCTTCTTTTGAATCATCCCCATGTGCAGCATGAGCTCACTCTTTCTTCTGTCTATCCTCGTGCGTGCCCCCCTTGTTGTCTCTTCTGTGGTACCAGATGAGAAAACACTGTGATAGCAGATTGCCTGATCTTATTACGGACACGCCCATCATTGCTATTTGTTTCCCCCACGTACACAGATGTTGTTCTCTCTTTGTAAATTGAAGTCCCCCTTTTTGGCGGCACCGCTTCTCTCATGACGTTACGTGTATCTTGTGCACGGCAAACACATTTGTCTTTCACCCCACCCCTAGAGAGAGAGAGAGAGAGAGAGAGAATCGCTATCTCAATTTCATCCTCTCTCGGTGTGTCTGTCTAGCCGGAAGGGAGGAGACTGGGCGGATTATATCTATTAGATTACTTTGCTCACTCAGCCGTGTTTTGTCCCCCTGCATTCCATCCCCCCCCCCATATATCTGGTCCCCTCTGTCGTACATGAGCTCACTCTATCTTCTCTCTCTATCTCGCTCTATCTTCTCTCTTCAGTCTCTCGCAATCTCTCTATCGTCTGTCTCTTTCTCTCTCCCGCTCTTTTTAGACCTTCATTCTTTTTCCCGCCATTCCCAATCTCATCTCGTCTGCAGTATGTCCAGACCCCGATTTATTGTTACAGACTTGATCACAGAATGATATATTTCATCAGCTGTTTGTGCTCCTGTATTCCTTTGGTAAATTATGCAAAATGTTGCACAATAATATCCTTGTTATATGTCAAACCCTTTACATTTGTAAAGAAGGATTAGGGCGGGGCATGCGAAACAAAGTCTAGCTAGGCAATAATAATCATGAATTTGCCATGTTCGACCATCTCTCTCCCCAGTCCCCACTCCCCGCAACAGAGTTAGAACATAACAAGTTTGAATATAATGTGTGGAGGAAAAAAACCCAAAAATCCGTTCATTTATTCTTTTTATTCGTAGACTTTGCATGGTCGGCCATTCCTGCATATTATTCTAAAACCCCTTGGTCCCCCTTGCCTCCATTTTTCGTAACTATTTGTTCGTTCATCTTGAAAGGCTAAACTTTTCAAATATTTCCCAAACCCATTAACCTTGCTTGCTATAAGACTCTAGTTCGAAATTTGGACTCTCTATATTTTTATTAGCTACTCTCGCTATAATTACGACAAAGTGCTTGTTTTACTTTGCCTAGCTAGACTGTGTTTCCGGCCCCGCCCCTCGTTTACAAATGGAAGGGGAGGGTTAGAACTTAATAACTAACTCCCCTGTCCTAACTGATCCCTCTCCAGTCTCCCCTGGCCTACCCCTGACCTCCCCTGTCCTAACCATCATGTCCTAACTTCTAACCCCCTGCTCTTATTTTAGGGAAAGGACGTATTTTGTAATATGTAAGAATGTCGTCGCATCCATTCATCGCGTACGCTAAAAGGTGAGCTATATCAAACCGGCCCATCCCACATATCATATATTCTTAAAGTCTTAAATTATTTATCTTGAGTCTTAAATTATTTATATCATGACGTACTCTATAATTCTAGTCAACCGTTATTTCACTAAAGCATTGTTGAGTAAGGGCTTACACAACAACTAAAGCATATAACAAATCGTCATCCCTCTCTCTCCCTCAGGCTCGGTTATGACGAGCAGCTTGCCATGAAGGCAATACAAACAAGAGGCAAGGATGCAGGGGACAATGAGCTTCTCCGTGTTCTTATCTCGCTGGTGGACAGCCAAAAAGCAATGGAATATGTGAAACGAAACATGAAAGGTACGTGATATTATTTGGGGGATGATACGATTTGCCGGTAAGCTCGGGAGAAAGATTTTTTCCCCGGTAAATCGGGGTCCGATTGCAATATCTTATTTACTTTGAGAACGGATTATGTGTTTCCCTTATGGCCTATATTAACACTCTGTTTTGTCCCAGCAGGTTCGTCGATGTCTAAAAACAAATCAAGAAGACACTAACGAACTGCAGAACACTCAACAAAGGAAATACTGGTCCCTGTAACCGACTATTGGTCAGTGCACTGGATTTAACTGGTCCCTGATTGGTTGTTGGCAGAACTCAACAAAGGAAATATATAAGCTTGAACCACAGTTCTCGCTTGAAAGGCGGAGACGTCAATATACATATAAATATATTTTACCAACCAATGACTACACTATAATCCTCACAAAAGACCCTCTGTGTATGTAATCCACTTATCGTGAGTGGTATGATCAGATTATCCCCCACCTTGAATTAACTGTGTGCTCACACATTGTACTCTTGAGAGTGTGCGTGCATTAGGATGATATTTCACACCTATTATATGCACCCCTAGGGGTCTGTGTGTGTGATGTGTGTGTGAATATTTTAACAAAACTCCCTGAAACCACATCAAATTATGTCTACAAACCAAAATACCCTTCAATAGCACTATAATGGTGATATTTGGAGACAACTTTACACGCATGTTGGTAAGAGAACTAACGAACCCAAGCTAATGAGACTGTTTGTAACCGCTTTTTTTAGAATGGTCAATGGTAAAAATGTACAAACGGTAATTTGTGGTTTATGAAGGAGTAAGAGTGTTTATGAAGGAGCACTTTTGACAGAGTACTGGGGAGCTATATGAGTGTGTACGTCTATCATCATGTATGTTCGAAGATGATGAATATTTTAAGAACCTTAACCACACCAAGACTTTCGATACTGCAGACGAGATATATATATTATTTTCTACGAATATGAACTACATTTGTTCAAATATCCTCAAAAAACTTATTATTATTATTATCGTGCCCTCGTCTGCTGTAGCAAAGGCTTGGTATATGCTTGCTTTTAGTAAAAGTTGTGTAAATAGATAAGATCCTATCAGATACGTGAATACTTATACTCGCCTAGAGAGAGAGATGTTAACTACTAATTGTGCAGTGTTCATATTATACAGATAGAAAGCCACCTAATTTATATATATGTGGGGGCCTAAAAATAAGACACGTGACCACCCATATATGGGCATCACGTGACCTCTGTTTATTGGGTCCTCACTTGTGAGCCATATTTCTGTATATAGGACACCAGGGGCAAGTTGGATTGGGAAAGCGGTACACAACACACCTCGCACTAAATCCCACGCTGTGCAGGGTGGGCCGTGCATCACCTGACCCTGTCCAACCTGCTCCTTGTGACTAAGTGAGCACTGCACCCCCTATTTATCACCCTGAGTTGTATGTTGCATGATTTTGTGGGTCTGATCTATAAATTACAGAAGACACTAGCGTGGTTTGCACATGTGCAAGACATAACACACATGTATGGAACTGATTGGCTGATAACCAGTCGGAAACCAGTCACGTGACCTAAATAACGAGTTATGATTGGTTGTTTACTTGTGTCGATCGGTTCATGACATTTCGGTATATGTCTTGCATTCCCTTGTGTTTACCACGTCAGAGTCTCCTACTAGAATACGGGTAATATCAATCATCCTATCCCGGTTTTATAGATTCGAGCTATAGTCCGTTTGTGTGTGTTTTAACCAGCCAAAAAGCAATGGAATATGTGAAACGAAACATGAAAGGTACGTGATATTATTTGGGGGATGATACGATTTGCCGGTAAGCTCGGGAGAAAGATTTTTTCCCCGGTAAATCGGGGTCCGATTGCAATATCTTATTTACTTTGAGAACGGATTATGTGTTTCCCTTATGGCCTATATTAACACTCTGTTTTGTCCCAGCAGGTTCGTCGATGTCTAAAAACAAATCAAGAAGACACTAACGAACTGCAGAACACTCAACAAAGGAAATACTGGTCCCTGATTGGCTGATAACCAGTCACGTGACCTAAATACTGGTCCCTGATTGGTTGTTGGCAGAACTCAACAAAGGAAATATATAAGCTTGAACCACAGTTCTCGCTTGAAAGGCGGAGACGTCAATATACATATAAATATATTTTACCAACCAATGACTACACTATAATCCTCACAAAAGACCCTCTGTGTATGTAATCCACTTATCGTGAGTGGTATGATCAGATTATCCCCCACCTTGAATTAACTGTGTGTTCACACATTGTACTCTTGAGAGTGTGCGTGCATTAGGATGATATTTCACACCTATTATATGCACCCCTAGGGGTCTGTGTGTGTGTGAATATTTTAACAAAACTCCCTGAAACCACATCAAATTATGTCTACAAACCAAAATACCCTTCAATAGCACTATAATGGTGATATTTGGAGACAACTTTACACGCATGTTGGTAAGAGAACTAACGAACCCAAGCTAATGAGACTGTTTGTTTGGCGAAAAAAATCTTACCAGTTACCATTTTTACATGTTTGCCATTAAAGTGGTTTATGAAGGAGTAAGAGTGTTTATGAAGGAGCACTTTTGACAGAGTACTGGGGAGCTATATGAGTGTGTACGTCTATCATCATGTACGTTCGAAGATGATGAATATTTTAAGAACCTTAACCACACCAAGACTTTCGATACTGCAGACGAGATATATATTATTTTCTACGAATATGAACTACATTTGTTCAAATATCCTCAAAAAACTTATTATTATTATTATCGTGCCCTCGTCTGCTGTAGCAAAGGCTTGGTATATGCTTGCTTTTAGTAAAAGTTGTGTAAATAGATAAGATCCTATCAGATACGTGAATACTTATACTCGCCTAGAGAGAGAGATGTTAACTACTAATTGTGCAGTGTTCATATTATACAGATAGAAAGCCACCTAATTTATATATGTGGGGGCCTAAAAGTAAGACACGTGACCACCCATATATGGGCATCACGTGACCTCTGTTTATTGGGTCCTCACTTGTGAGCCATATTTCTGTATATAGGACACCAGGGGCAAGTTGGATTGGGAAAGCGGTACACAACACACCTCGCACTAAATCCCACGCTGTGCAGGGTGGGCCGTGCATCACCTGACCCTGTCCAACCTGCTCCTTGTGACTAAGTGAGCACTGCACCCCCTATTTATCACCCTGAGTTGTATGTTGCATGATTTTGTAGTTCTGATCTATAAATTGCAGAAGACACTAGCGTGGTTTGCACATGTGCAAGACATAACACACATGTATGGAACTGATTGGCTGATAACCAGTCGGAAACCAGTCACGTGACCTAAATAACGAGTTATGATTGGTTGTTTACTTGTGTCGATCGGTTCATGACATTTCGGTATATGTCTTGCATTCCCTTGTGTTTACCACGTCAGAGTCTCCTACTAGAATACGGGTAATATCAATCATCCTATCCCGGTTTTATAGATTCGAGCTATAGTCCGTTTGTGTGTGTTTTAACGTGTTATCCCTCATGTAATGCGATAAATTCCTTAATCGCCCACCGTGAACTCCGAGAGAGAGAGAGAGAGAGAGTGTGTGTGTTAGTGGGTGAGACTTTGATTGGGGTGTGTGAAAGAGAGAGAGAGTGTGTGTCGTGAAAGAGTGAGTGTGTGGAAGTGTGAGTTGTGAAAGAAAGAGTTTGTGGAAGTGTGAGTTGTGAAAGAAAGAGTGTGTGGAAGTATGAGTTGTGAAAGAAAGAGTGTGCGGAAGTGTGAAAGAGAGAGTGTGTGATTCAGTGTGACTGAGTCAGTGTGAGCGTGAGAGAGTGTGAGTGATAAATCTCGAAGGAACGTTGTTTCACGGTGGGCCCCACACGTCTATAAAGCGTACTATTTTCCTTTTATCAAGGATACTCCACTGAAACGAATCATTAGGTTAGTATTATACGTGAACCTTAATATACGTGCCGTACGTGTGCGTCTCGTGAAAGCTATGAGATCGGGAAAAGAGAAAGAACGAGAGAGAAAGAAAGAGCGGAAAGAGAGACATTTAGAGAGAGAGAGAGAGAAACTTTTTTATCTGTGTCACGTTGGTATTAGGGTCTCATTTTACTACCAAAAACGCCCGAGAGGTGAGGGAGGGAGAAGGGAAGATGGATAAAGATAGAAAGAGAGAGACAGAGAGAGAAGAGGGATAAAGATAGAAAGAGAGAGAGAAGAGAGAGAGGGGAGGGTTTCCTACCACTAAACCACACGTGGCTGCCGCCCACTTTGTGTGACACCGATAAGGGAGGAAGGATAAGGGAGGGCCCCCGTACTTAGATTGTGATAGAACGGGAAAATTCCACGGAAATCCCTTTATCATTCGAGGAACTTTAAATTAGGAAGAGTGAGTGAGTAAGAGAGAGAAAAAAGTTTAATCAAAAAGATTTAGAGTCATGAGAGAAAACAACATATTTCCCGATTTACGGTTTTTATAAAAAAATCCAAAGAAAATCTGAAAAAAATAGAGAAATGTTTTTATCGGCAACATGTTTACTTTTTTCGATCCTGTGGGATCCTGCTAACATATTTTTACTTATCAGTAACAACTTGTGATAAGGATACGTTACAAAAAGAAAGGATGGCTATGTTATAGGAACCGACCGAATCAGGAGATAATGGTCCTTGATTGATTTATAACTAGTCAGATCACGTGACCTAAATAACGAGTTCTGATTGGTCGGTTCCTGCTATGTTGTCAGTACTTTTTTCCTAACGTTATAAACATCACAAAACCAGATCTCAGCCTTATTCAAGTTTGGTTTTCCCTTTACTCGATATTAGAGTTCAGAATTTGCCATCTCTGTAATAAGAATGCGTGTGTGGGTGTGTTTGTGTGTTAAATATAAATTCACTTGATCTATTTCCTATCTTCATGTGTTATATTAAACGTTAGCTGCCAAAATTTGGCCTCATATCATATTTACATAGTGTCTCAAACGAGGGCTGCCCTTGAATTCTCCTGTCCTCTGTCAGGCCAATGCTCTGACCACAGTTCTCGCGTGAGAACCCGTGAGAATGGGTCAGGCCAATGCTCTGACAGCCTGCCCTTCTGGGGAGCTGCCCCTGACATTCTCCT
>AVPN01000951.1:16146-31179 GCA_000695325.1 Pleurobrachia bachei
TGATACAGTCCTCCAATATTAATATAATCCGATATATCGGATCTGGGATATATACTGAAAGTGAGATAACCTATTTTATTTTGGGGGTGAGAATCGTAAGATTTCATTTTCATATATAATTATCACGCCTGGCAGGGCCATGTAGTTTTATTTTTGCATATTTCCTAACAGTTTTATGTGTGTGTTTTTTGGCTAACTGATTCTTGGCTAGTGTATGCGGGATATCGTGTAATCTATCTAAGGATGTCAAGTGTTTCATACTATCTCACTGTCCCAGCCATACCACAGTTATTACTTGTCTTGTTCGACCCTCTAGCGCCACACCCCGAAAAGGAGTAGAGGTTATTGAGAGGGTTAGAACAAAAGAAAGCGACTCATTCTTTGTCAAAAAGGAGAAATGATTTAATCAGTGTATTAGAGAGAGGAAAATGTGCAACAGTATCTTACCAGCAGCAAAAAATAAGAAAAGAAAAAACGAGAAAAGTGCAATCTTCAGGGCGAAATGTTTTGTGTGTGCCGATTATTTTAGAGGAGAATACTTGTATGATCCGTTATGTTGGGCCGGCTCCCGATATATTATACAGAGGGAGCGATAGAGAGAGAGATATCTTTATTTTCTAAGTCATATGTCAAGTTGATTTACGAAGGCAGTTTATAAACCTCAAAACAGCCGTGTTTTATTTGTCATATTCAACCCTCGTTCCCCGCGTACTGTTTTATTTGTGAGATAGGAAGTTGGGGTTACCTTCCCCTACACATACAGAGAATTCCAACCCCCCTCCAAGAATTCGTCTATCGAATTACGTACATCAGTCGCGGTGCCGGGTGCCCCACCCCCCCCTCCCCGGTTGCCCTTGTCAGCGCATTTCACCAGCGTGGGAAAAACAACTGAATACCGCGCGCGTGATGCGAGTTAGGAATAAGAAGAGAGACCGCGCGTCCTACGTTTATGGAGCAAGAAAAGTGTGCCAGAGTTGGAACACATTGGGTGAGGAAGGTACCACACAGCCCACTTCACTAATATCTCAAGTCTCCGTTTGTTCAGAGTCAGGATCCCTACTGCAGCAGAGAAGTTTCCTAAAGGTCTTACACCACGTTGTACGATCGATATGACCCTTATATAATGATGGTTATTAAATGAAATATGGAGATATTAAAGTGGGGTGGGGTTGGAAGGGTTTGGAAGGGGGGTAGAAGTTAAAAAGTGGGGAGGGGGGTTGAAAGACAAGCGTTTGTACTTTTGGGTAGAGGAACATAGATGATAGAGGGGGAGTTTGGAAGAATAGGGTTCGCACTATTTAGGTAGAGGAATAACTAATAAGGAATAAGACTATTGGAATCAGGTTGGGCGATAATCGTGTTGTTAAAACAAGGAGAGTGTAACACCCTCTGACAATGTAAGAAACAAGAATCATTTGCATTATGTAACCATAATGCTGAGTTTCCCTGCCCTAGTCGGCGTAAAGTCCAAACCAAAGTTTTGTGTTTTTCAGAAATTTAGAAAAAAAAACGAAGAATTTTTCAATTTCTCCAGAGCAGTTTCTCCATTCATGACGCGCGGCCGGCCGATATAAAATAAATTTTGCCGCGTGTTACAGTTAATAGCCGCGCGCGCTTCACAAATGTTCAATAGTTTGCGCGCGCACATGTTACTCCGCAAACTTCAAATCGCGCGCGCCGCACGGTTACCCTCGCAACGAAAATGACCCCAAAGTGGTTCCTCTACCAATTAGTTAGTATACCAAAATGTCGTTTTCGAATCCTAACCCTGCTATGCCTTTTTGCAAAGCAAAAAGGCATCCGGGTGGATGCCTTCGGCATCCACCCGGGCAGGGAAAAAATGTTATAATGTAATACCGATCTGAGGTCGGGTAATATAATCATGTCAGTTATAGCTCGCATGGTCTGGCCCTGTGCGGTATATATCAAAACCCCTATTACATATTATTATAAGCAATAATTTAAAAAATAATTTATGGAACCTGGCACGTCTAAAATATGCTAGAGTTATAACATTTTCTAGACCAATACATACCTCCAAAAAACAGTTAAAGTCTATATAATAATAAGTATGTAGCTAGGAATATAATAGCTCTCACATTGCTATCAAAGGCTTGGGACTAGATATTGTAGCCAAAACTAAAATAATTTAGGTAAATACCACGCACCATTAATCTCGATCTGTTACATGCCGAACAATCCGCTTCTTCTTGTTATAGTGTGCAAACTGGTCTGCGTGTGAGTCTCCAGGGACTGTCATAACGATTCGATCTCCGCCTCTATTATCCCGCTTGTAACCACTCGCTGCGTTGCCTTGGTAACCGCTCTCTTGGTAACCACTCTCCTCGTATCTGGTGCCTTGGTAACCACGCGTGTGGTAACTTCCGTCTTGGTAACCACTGTCTTGGTATCCACAATCATGTCAGTTATAGCTCGCATGGTCTGGCCCTGTGCGGTATATATCAAAACCCCTATTACATATTATTATTAGCAATAATTTAAAAAATAATTTATGGAACCTGGCACGTCTACAATATGCTAGAGTTATAACATTTTCTAGACCAATACATACCTCCAAAAAACAGTTAAAGTCTATATAATAATAAGTATGTAGCTAGGAATATAATAGCTCTCACATTGCTATCAAAGGCTTGGGACTAGATATTGTAGCCAAAACTAAAATAATTTAGGTAAATACCACGCACCATTAATCTCGATCTGTTACATGCCGAACAATCCGCTTCTTCTTGTTATAGTGTGCAAACTGGTCTGCGTGTGAGTCTCCAGGGACTGTCATAACGATTCGATCTCCGCCTCTATTATCCCGCTTGTAACCACTCGCTGCGTTGCCTTGGTAACCGCTCTCTTGGTAACCACTCTCCTCGTATCTGGTGCCTTGGTAACCACGCGTGTGGTAACTTCCGTCTTGGTAACCACTGTCTTCGTATCCACTTTCATTGTAACTGCTCTCTTTCATGCTGCTGCCTCGGTAGCCACTCTCCTTGTATTTGGTACCGTGGTAATCACCCTCTTTCATGCGGCTGCTTTTGTAACCACTTTCTTTTGAGCTGCCGCCTTGGTAACCACTGCTTTGGTAACTAACTTCTTTGATATGGCTGTATTGGTAACCACTGCCTTGGTAACCACCCTTTTTCATGCGGCTTCCATGGTAACCACTGCCTTGGTAACCACCCTTTTTCATGCGGCTTCCATGGTAACCACTGCCTTGGTAACCACCCTTTTTCATGCGGCTTCCATGGTAACCACTGCCTTGGTAACCACCCTTTTTCATGCGGCTTCCATGGTAACCACTGCCTTGGTAACCACCCTTTTTCATGCGGCTTCCATGGTAACCACTGCCTTGGTAACCACTTCCCTGGTATCCACTCTCTTTGATGTGGCTGCCTTGGTAACTAGTTTCTTGTGATGGTCTCTTTAGTAAAATACGTTTTTGGGAAACTGTTCTACTGTCCTCTGCCGTATCATAGAAGCGAGATCGCCGCCTATCGCCATGTCGGTCCCTTTCATATGACCTTCGCCGTTCTTCTAGAACCACATCATCTAGCTTTTTCAATTCGCTATCATCATGATCATTGTGGTCACTAACACCATCAATTCCATCAATACCTTCGCCATCAATATCACATTCAACACCACCATCAATACCACCATCACCATCTTCCCCTATGTATCGCCTGGGCGGTTCCCTGGGCGATTCCTTCGGAGATTCCTCTCTTTGCATCCCAGACTCATTACATAGCATCTCCTTTACCACCTCTGACGCTAGGAGACGGGCTAACACCTTGGTAGCCATTTCTTCTGTGTCCAAAGAAGGTTCAGATGGGGGTGGTGGTGATTGATTAGACGGGTGGGGTAGCATGGGTATGGAAAGGGGAGTCTGGAGCTGTACTTCAGGTGGAATCATGACAGGGGGCTGGGTAGGTGGAGCAGGGTATCCGGGATGGGCAGGTGGAGGAGGGTAGCTTGGATGGGGAGGTGGAGTAGGGTAGCCGGCATGAACTGGGTAGGCAGGGTGTTGGTAGGGAGCTGCCGGGTGGTGCTGATAAGGTGGGTGGTGGCCGTAGGGTAGATAATGGGGTGGGTAGGGTGCGGGTGGTGGGTAGGTTGGTCCTGCAGCTGGTGGGTAGGGTGGTCCTACTGCTGGTGGTCCTGCTGCTTGTGGGTAGGTTGGGGCGTGTGGTGGTGGGTAATGTGGTCCAACTGGTGGGTAGGGAATGGCAGCTGGTGGGTAGGGTGGGCCACTTACTGGAGGTGGGTAAGCCGGGTAATGAGGTGGTCCGTAGTGGGGTGGAGGTGCTACCATTGAAGGCACAACACCTGGTTGATATACAACCGGTGGGGGTTGTTGGGGCAATGGAGGTTGGGTGTTGGAAGAAGTAGGAGGATCCTCTATTGAGCTGAGAGAATCATCGTTGTCACTATTATCAGCACCTTCTGGATCATTTCCGACTTTATCACCCCCAGTTTTATCACCCCCAACATCCTGCCTCCCACCTTTACTGTTGTCGGGATGTTTAGGCAACACAAACCTGTACCTCTCATCTATCTCAGCCTTCCTTTGATTTTTACCAAGACGTCTTACTCCTTTAGATTTCTGAGGGGGGAGGGTTGGTTAATCATTTAAACATCTCTGCGCTACCCTCGGATCTTGCTTGGCGTAATAAGGCGAGGGTATTAAAGAGGTAAAAATTATAAAATTGTGCTTCCAAACGAGAGTGGAATAAGAAATTAAATTGAAGATTAGGAATGTTTATAAGTATCAGCCAATGTATAATGATCAAACTGACTTACCGCAAAGTTAACGATAGATATCCCATCCCCGGGTTGTTTCTCCATCCTCAAATAATGCTTATTAGCGGCAACATAAAGCTCAAAGTATTTCCTGTCCTTCTCTGGAACAGGACCATCTATTATCATTTGTGTCTTCTTAATCATACTGAAATGAATGCACAACCCGGCAGCTTTACTGTTGGTCAGGATAGTAGGTGTTACGTGGAGAATGTCTCTTGTTTCCAATCTCTTGGATACCGGAGCAGTAGGAGGTGTCTGTAGGGAGAGGGATTCATTAAATTAACACATATTGGAGTTATTATAATTTATAGACATAGATAAAAACACTAGGGGTTGTTTTCTGACCACACACAGTTCTCAATCCCAGTCTCTGGTTGAACTAATTATACACAGTTTAAAGATCAACACACACCACCCCTCCCCCCCACCACCACACACACAGATAGAAAATATTCTGCGTGACTTGCTTTAACAACACCATCAGCATTAGCTTATCCCCTCGTGAGTGAGAGACATGGAGAATAATGGAGAGATCAATAGAATCTATAAATAATATATATCCTATAGGAGCTCAACACAAGGAGTGTTCTCATAACGCCGTTTGACGCTGTAGATGTGATAACCAAAATGAACTGTTTTCTGTTTTCCATTTTATTGCTGGCCAAGCTCCATGAAACAGAAGGTGAGAGAGGCTGTCTACTATTTTTTGTACCTATTATAGCTGCGTCCGTACACTCACAGACTGATCAAATAGCCAGACCCCATTTTGATTCTCCCGACAGTGTGCTTTGGTCGGTCCCGCTAGACAAAAGTGGAGTATGATACCTTTATAAACCATAGCGGATGAATAATTTTACTGTAATTTTTCAGCGTGGAATCCAGTGGTACGTGGAACTGGTATCCCATTTGATCTGGAGAGCACCCCTCTTCAAATAAAAACCGACTCTACTACAGGGAGCGAGAAGATACTACGGGTGAGTATGAAAAATGCAGATGGGAGCTCTATTGGATCTGTGAGGGTAAAGTTCACCTCACCCATCCAATACCATATCGGCTCCTGCAGCACCAGCTCATGGACCACCCTTCCAGTGCAGCCACTAGATGAAGTGAACAAGATATGGACAATTCAGAAGACAACCACTGCAGTTAGTGTAGATTGTAATGGGGTGGAGGTACTGAACTATCAGTTCAGTGACAGTGACGAGAGCAGCTGTGTATCACAGTGGGGAGGAGATGTGGAGAAGATAATTTTTACCAGTACTGACACCGCATCAGATAGCTACCGAGCAAAGCCCACAGGTAATGTTGGAGTCATTTATGTAAATCACTACATTTATAATTATCCGGGATTCGTTTAGGCGTGCTACGCACGCAAGTTGTAAGCCGTAAGGGCGACTGCGTCACCAACACTCAATAGAACCAAAAGATGTATACACCATTCACCCCCAACATCCTGCCTCCCACCTTTACTGTTGTCGGGATGTTTAGGTAACACAAACCTGTACCGCTCATCTATCTCAGCCTTCCTTTGATCTTTACCAAGACGTCTTACTCCTTTAGTTTTCTGAGGGGGAGGGGAGTTGGTTAATCATTTAAACATCTCTGCGCTACCCTCGGATCTTGCTTGGCGTAATAAGGCGAGGGTATTAAAGAGGTAAAAATTATAAAATTGTGCTTCCAAACGAGAGTGGAATAAGAAATTAAATTGAAGATTAGGAATGTTTATAAGTATCAGCCAATGTATAATGATCAAACTGACTTACCGCAAAGTTAACGATAGATATCCCATCCCCGGGTTGTTTCTCCATCCTCAAATAATGCTTGTTAGCGGCAACATAAAGCTCAAAGTATTTCCTGTCCTTCTCTGGAACAGGACCATCTATTATCATTTGTGTCTTCTTAATCATACTGAAATGAATGCACAACCCGGCAGCTTTACTGTTGGTCAGGATAGTAGGTGTTACGTGGAGAATGTCTCTTGTTTCCAATCTCTTGGATACCGGAGCAGTAGGAGGTGTCTGTAGGGAGAGGGATTCATTAAATTAACACATATTGGAGACATAGATGAAAACACTAGGGGTTGTTTTCTGACCACACACAGTTCTCAATCCCAGTCTCTGGTTGAACTAATTATACACAGTTTAAAGATCAACACACACCACCCCTCCCCCCCACCACCACACACACAGATAGAAAATATTCTGCGTGACTTGCTTTAACAACACCATCAGCATTAGCTTATCCCCTCGTGAGTGAGAGACATGGAGAATAATGGAGAGATCAATAGAATCTATAAATAATATATATCCTATAGGAGCTCAACACAAGGAGTGTTCTCATAACGCCGTTTGACGCTGTAGATGTGATAACCAAAATGAACTGTTTTCTGTTTTCCATTTTATTGCTGGCCAAGCTCCATGAAACAGAAGGTGAGAGAGGCTGTCTACTATTTTTTGTACCTATTATAGCTGCGTCCGTACACTCACAGACTGATCAAATAGCCAGACCCCATTTTGATTCTCCCGACAGTGTGCTTTGGTCGGTCCCGCTAGACAAAAGTGGAGTATGATACCTTTATAAACCATAGCGGATGAATAATTTTACTGTAATTTTTCAGCGTGGAATCCAGTGGTACGTGGAACTGGTATCCCATTTGATCTGGAGAGCACCCCTCTTCAAATAAAAACCGACTCTACTACAGGGAGCGAGAAGATACTACGGGTGAGTATGAAAAATGCAGATGGGAGCTCTATTGGATCTGTGAGGGTAAAGTTCACCTCACCCATCCAATACCATATCGGCTCCTGCAGCACCAGCTCATGGACCACCCTTCCAGTGCAGCCACTAGATGAAGTGAACAAGATATGGACAATTCAGAAGACAACCATTGCTGTTAGTGTAGATTGTAATGGGGTGGAGGTACTGAACTATCAGTTCAGTGACAGTGACGAGAGCAGCTGTGTATCACAGTGGGGAGGAGATGTGGAGAAGATAATTTTTACCAGTACTGACACCGCATCAGATAGCTACCGAGCAAAGCCCACAGGTAATGTTGGAGTCATTTATGTAAATCACTACATTTAGAATTATCCGGGATTCGTTTAGGCGTGCTACGCACGCAAGTTGTAAGCCGTAAGGGCGACTGCGTCACCAACACTCAATAGAACCAAAAGATGTATACACCCCTAATAGGGGTGATTTATTAATTTCCATCCATCAGCGTGCCCCGGTTTTACCGTGGACGGATCAGTACAAGGAAGTTGGAATGATACATATCTAGGACAGACGGTGACCATCAAATGTCAGAAGAAGCATGTGCGAGACGGTAGTTCTGAGAGGACCTGTAAAAGCGACGGAGTGTGGGAGATAGAACCTCCTCTTTGCAGGAAACACGGTATGAGGCAATAAGGCTGAAAATTTTGGAGGTTTTTAATTGTCTTCCCTCTTTAGCTCTTGCTCAAATCTCATAACTACTGAATAATCAACACAAACAAACAAACAAACAAACAAACAAACAAACAAACAAACAAACAAACAAACAAACAAACAAACAAACAAACAAACAAACAAACAAACAAACAAACAAACAAACAAACAAACAAACAAACAAACAAACAAACAAACAAACAAACAAACAAACAAACAAACAAACAAACAAACAAACAAACAAACAAACAAACAAACAAACAAACAAACAAACAAACAAACAAACAAACAAACAAACAAACAAACAAACAAACAAACAAACAAACAAACAAACAAACAAACAAACAAACAAACAAACAAACAAACAAACAAACAAACAAACAAACAAACAAACAAACAAACAAACAAACAAACAAACAAACAAACAAACAAACAAACAAACAAACAAACAAACAAACAAACAAACAAACAAACAAACAAACAAACAAACAAACAAACAAACAAACAAACAAACAAACAAACAAACAAACAAACAAACAAACAAACAAACAAACAAACAAACAAACAAACAAACAAACAAACAAACAAACAAACAAACAAACAAACAAACAAACAAACAAACAAACAAACAAACAAACAAACAAACAAACAAACAAACAAACAAACAAACAAACAAACAAACAAACAAACAAACAAACAAACAAACAAACAAACAAACAAACAAACAAACAAACAAACAAACAAACAAACAAACAAACAAACAAACAAACAAACAAACAAACAAACAAACAAACAAACAAACAAACAAACAAACAAACAAACAAACAAACAAACAAACAAACAAACAAACAAACAAACAAACAAACAAACAAACAAACAAACAAACAAACAAACAAACAAACAAACAAACAAACAAACAAACAAACAAACAAACAAACAAACAAACAAACAAACAAACAAACAAACAAACAAACAAACAAACAAACAAACAAACAAACAAACAAACAAACAAACAAACAAACAAACAAACAAACAAACAAACAAACAAACAAACAAACAAACAAACAAACAAACAAACAAACAAACAAACAAACAAACAAACAAACAAACAAACAAACAAACAAACAAACAAACAAACAAACAAACAAACAAACAAACAAACAAACAAACAAACAAACAAACAAACAAACAAACAAACAAACAAACAAACAAACAAACAAACAAACAAACAAACAAACAAACAAACAAACAAACAAACAAACAAACAAACAAACAAACAAACAAACAAACAAACAAACAAACAAACAAACAAACAAACAAACAAACAAACAAACAAACAAACAAACAAACAAACAAACAAACAAACAAACAAACAAACAAACAAACAAACAAACAAACAAACAAACAAACAAACAAACAAACAAACAAACAAACAAACAAACAAACAAACAAACAAACAAACAAACAAACAAACAAACAAACAAACAAACAAACAAACAAACAAACAAACAAACAAACAAACAAACAAACAAACAAACAAACAAACAAACAAACAAACAAACAAACAAACAAACAAACAAACTTTCATACAGCCGTGTCAAACCGTGTCATACACACAAACAAACAACGAAGATATATACAATACAAAAGCACGATGTTGTTATTTACCCGATCAATTCCATCCGGTTTGAAGGACCCGCTCCTTGTTACAATCACACAACTATTTCCCTCATACCGCACTCCAAACTTGGCTCCTTTAACCCATTTCAGAGACTCTTCCAACTTCCCTTTCGACACTTTGGCGCCCAGGTAAAACTCAATAGCCCGGATAAACTTGAGTTTGTTAAACACCCACATGACGTAACCAAGGATTCCTCGTGTTTGGTTAAGGAATATTACACGTTGCGTTGAGACTACCACGTGTCTGCCGTGTACAAATATAGCACCAGGTTTCCCGTCGAGAGGTACCTGAAACCTTATGTTGTGAATCGTAGGATTGCTCTTCATGTACATGTAACCCTCAAATCGAGTTTTGTAGTGCTGTTTCTCGATCAGCTTGTGTTTCACAACTGCATCCTTCAACTCTTTCTCCCAGGATTTCTCCTCTATCAGGTAGTTCATAGCACCGCCTGCAATTTCCATAGTCCAGAAATCTGGATTACCAGCGAAATCTGCAACCAACCCAGCCGGTTTCATCGCCAGTAATTCCTCTTTCCCGTACACCTTCCTCTTCTCGAGTGGAGTGTGGTGACGGAGAAATACGTGAGACCCCTTCTGGCCTAACAAGAACAGAGCCTGTACTAGCGCCCTGGCATGGGCTGCAGCCTCATCAGCTCGATGTTCTATAACATGGGACAAAACAACGCCCCCCAGAATACACTTTCCCTCCCAGCACCAGGCGGGATGGAGCCTTTTGGTGACGGTCCAAAAATCAAACCCCATGGAACTTAGGATGCCCATGTGATTTGGGATATCATCTTTAAACACATCAAAGTGTATCCACCGGGGCATCAAGTAGAAGAGGTAGTCTGCAGCTAGTGATGATGTGTTCACTTTAGGGTTAGTCCAGGGTCGGTAATAATTAAAGGAAATTTTAAAAGTTTTATCGTGCATCATTCCTTTACATTTGGCACATCGCTGACTGTTAGGTTGCACAACAGCATTGAAGTCCACTTCAACTCCCTCCATGTCCCACTCTGTATCTGTTAACTTCTTGAACCGGTCCAATGGGCGTGTGGTGAGAGCACTATCATCAACCTCAACAGCTATCCGGTTAGAGCTTGTGGGAGGACTCGTCATTTTAACATTGGACATTTACAACTTTACTAAGTTGTGAGTTTGCTAAAACAGAAAGGGTGTGAATGGGGAGGGGAATTTCAGAATATTTTAAAGAATTTTTCAGATACATAATATACGTGCGTGCTAAAAAGATCATCCGGGTGAATGCCTTTTTGCGAAAGGCATCTGGGCGGGGACTATATTATGTCTAAAGTATATTGTTGGACTTAGAGTCCGTTTTAGACTAAGAGTCCGTTTTAGACTTAGAGTTCGTTTTTAGACCTAGAGGCAGTTAGACTTAAAGTTGGGGACCCGCCAATGGCCGCCATGAAGTTAATCTTGTTATGGATATATGTATATTATATAATGCATGCAAATCAAAAATAGACATTGCTGTTGGAGATGGGAGAGCTGGGGGAAGGATTAACATTGATCTCTCTATTGCACTGACTATCTCCCCCCCCCTCTTTTTTAGTCTCTCTTTCTCTCTGAAAAGCGTTGTGAAGGTGAATAGGAGCCGATAGGAGGGAGAGATACATACCAAATATAGTACAAATCACCACCCTCTCTCTCTTACCGAGTAACAGACCATTGGTAATCGGTCGTTACTCGGTAAGAGAGAGAGAGATAGAGGGCGGTGATTTGTACTATCTTTGGATTGTATCTCTCCCTCCTATTCACCTTGAGAACGCTCAGAACCTCTTATTCTAATCTCCCCTTGCTTATAGAGCTTATTAGAAATGATCTTGTCGATTTAGTCCTGTGACACACCGCAGAGAACCATCACATAGTGAGACTTTTCTGGGATGGTTCGGTAGATCACCTACAGTAGATCAGTTACAGTATGAAGTCCCAGTGGCATTAGTTATAAAAACTGCCGGAAATATCAAAAATTCAATATCCGGTTTCTGCCGTTTTTTCTGCCGATAAACGAAAAATTTACCTGAAATATACTCAATTTCAATGTCGGTTTTGCTCGCGTTTTTCATTGCACGTTTTTCTAGCGCCAGGAACCCTATTTTAAAGCTCTCGCCGCTTACATAAAGTGTGTCAAAGCTTGAGTTGAGAATTCGAAAAAACTGTTAAACATTTGGTTCCCTGCCGGTTTTATAACTCTGCCGGTCCAAACCGGATTGGAAGATTTGAACTTTTATGCCACTGGGTATGAAGTTGATTATCTTGGTGCTTTTGGTTGCCAGACCAGCTTATTGCGATGGTAAGAATAATTATACACGAGCCACACGACGTGCAGATGAGCAAAAGCTAATAAAGGTATTTAAATGCTGTTAAAAATCCGATAAAAAGTCGTTTTTCATAGATTTTCTGGATAATATTCAGTTCAGTGACTGGATGGAGAAGCCAGTCAATCAGAGCACCCAACTGACAGCATGGGTTCAGGACAAGGTGTTTCAAATTGAAACAAACAAAGCAGTTGATAGCGACGGTATAAGGTACGATGGCAGAATATCTATCCTGAAATACTCAGTTGATTTAACATCTAACCAAAGTAAATCGAAACTATTTGAATCTGTGTCCTTTTCAGATGGATGATTCATACTAACAGTCAGACAGTGTGGTTTCTTTTGACCTCTACAAGTAGCCAATGCAAGTATTGTGACAGTTACACTTTCTCTGGAAGCGAAGAATTTCTATCCAGTGCTGGCGTGATCAGTTTTCTGAAAGGTAGGTCTTTTCAAGTCTCCCTAGCATCTCCCTGCTTTTCTCACTAATAACTTTATTTCATGTTTTCAGATGCCACAACTTTAAAAATCTGGTTTAATGGAACTCGGCAAGTCACCTGGACCTTTACAGATTCTAATGGGGAGTGTGGTTTGATATCAGAATTGCTTGGGTTCAAATTCCAGCGTTATCTAGGGCTTGATGATACGATAACAGACCGTTACAGATATCAGATAGGGACGAGTGAACATAATGAGAAAACCGGTATGCATAAGTGATTAGTTTGATACTTTCACTGAAAGTATCAAACTAATCACTAACTAACTTTTCAGTTTCATTATTGGATTGGTAGCACCAAACAATTTCCTTTCGAAATAAGGGAAGTGTAACTGTAATTTTCACTTTTTCATTAAACCTATTATGTCTAAAGTATATTGTTGGACTTAGAGTCCGTTTTAGACTAAGACTTAAGAGTCCGTTTTAGACTTAGAGTTCGTTTTTAGACCTAGAGGCAGTTAGACTTAAAGTTGGGGACCCGCCAATGGCCGCCATGAAGTTAATCTTGTTATGGATATATGTATATTATATAATGCATGCAAATCAAAAATAGACATTGCTGTTGGAGATGGGAGAGCTGGGGGAAGGATTAACATTGATCTCTCTATTGCACTGACTATCTCCCCCCCCCTCTTTTTTAGTCTCTCTTTCTCTCTGAAAAGCGTTGTGAAGGTGAATAGGAGCCGATAGGAGGGAGAGATACATACCAAATATAGTACAAATCACCACCCTCTCTCTCTTACCGAGTAACAGACCATTGGTAATCGGTCGTTACTCGGTAAGAAAGAGAGAGATAGAGGGCGGTGATTTGTACTATCTTTGGATTGTATCTCTCCCTCCTATTCACCTTGAGAACGCTCAGAACCTCTTATTCTAATCTCCCCTTGCTTATAGAGCTTATTAGAAATGATCTTGTCGATTTAGTCCTGTGACACACCGCAGAGAACCATCACATAGTGAGACTTTTCTGGGATGGTTCGGTAGATCACCTACAGTAGATCAGTTACAGTATGAAGTCCCAGTGGCATTAGTATGAAGTTGATTATCTTGGTGCTTTTGGTTGCCAGACCAGCTTATTGCGATGGTAAGAATAATTATACACGAGCCACACGACGTGCAGATGAGCAAAAGCTAATAAAGGTATTTAAATGCTGTTAAAAATCCGATAAAAAGTCGTTTTTCATAGATTTTCTGGATAATATTCAGTTCAGTGACTGGATGGAGAAGCCAGTCAATCAGTCGTGGGTTGACTGTCGTACCCAAGTCCTGTTCCACAAAGTTTAACTTTGAAACAAAGCAGTTGATAGCGACGGTATAAGGTACGATGACAGAATATCTATCATGAAATACTCAGTTGATTTAACATCTAACCAAAGTAAATCGAAACTATTTGAATCTGTGTCCTTTTCAGATGGATGATTCATACTAACAGTCAGACAGTGTGGTTTCTTTTGACCTCTACAAGTAGCCAATGCAAGTATTGTGACAGTTACACTTTCTCTGGAAGCGAAGAATTTCTATCCAGTGCTGGCGTGATCAGTTTTCTGAAAGGTAGGTCTTTTCAAGTCTCCCTAGCATCTCCCTGCTTTTCTCACTAATAACTTTATTTCATGTTTTCAGATGCCACAACTTTAAAAATCTGGTTTAATGGAACTCTTCAAGTCACCTGGACCTTTACAGATTCTAATGGGGAGTGTGGTTTGATATCAGAATTGCTTGGGTTCAAATTCCAGCGTTATCTAGGGCTTGATGATACGATAACAGACCCAATGTCTATAGTCTATCCCTGCTCACTTGTATTACTCTTTTGGCCATACCATAAGTGATTAGTTTGATACTTTCACTGAAAGTATCAAACTAATCACTAACTAACTGAAAGTTTCAGTTTCATTATTGGATTGGTAGCACCAAACTATTTCCTTTCGAAATAGCCCTTCACATTGACATTAAAAGTGAAAAAGTAATTTGGGACACAGTCGTAAGAATCTCATTCAATTTAGTTTCTAATCTGTGATCTTGGCCACATCTCATTATAATCTCATTAATTAGACTAACTGAGTTTAATTTTACATGTGCACATGTTATAAAATATTTACTTCTTTTTAACACAGATATGTCAAGTAGTATCATATGTAGGTGATTAAAGTTGTTTCTGGTATACCAAGAACAACAAGTTAAGGTTTTTATCCCTGTCAGAAATTGGTGCGTGAGTAGGTGCGTGAGTAGGATCACATCCGTGACCTTACAGCTAACATCCTCGTGGAAGCCGGATGCAAAGAC
>AVPN01000952.1:0-11194 GCA_000695325.1 Pleurobrachia bachei
TTGACGTATGCTACACGCCCTTCTGACAAAGGAGTTGAAAACGCGCGCGCTAGGGATCTACAGCGCATGTCAAGTTTCTTTTTTTTAAATTTTTTTTCTTTTTTTTAAATAAAGACAACCCCAACACCGATTGGCGCATGTCAAGTCGATTTTTTGCCACTTTTCAGTTTTTGGGATCGAAAAAATTTTACCGCTTCAAAATTTGAGCAATACAAGTTGTGTTGCAACTGCAGCCCATTTCCATTTTATGCCGCTTAGTTCAAATTTAAATGTAGCGCGCCAACAACTTCAATAAGCGCTGCGCATGGCATCAAAAAATATTTCAAACTTTTTTGTTACTTTTTGTGTTTTCTCGTCCCTTTTTGTCCTTTTTTGTCCTTTGTCCGCTTTCGATTGAAAAAGAGCCAAAAATCGTCCAAGCATAATTTGTTATCAATTTCTTACAGGAATCGATATGATTTCCATCAATGACAACCAGAAGATTGGGATAGCGATCACTGGCTTCGGGATGTTGTTCCTGTTTCTCGGAATGATCCTGTTTTTCGACAAAGGGCTATTGGCAATGGGTAACATAATGTTTCTCTGCGGGCTGGCACTTATCATAGGACTCGAACGGACTTTCCGATTCTTTTTTCAGCGACAGAAACTAAAAGGAACGGCTGCCTTTTTCGGTGGAATCCTAGTTGTTCTACTCGGTTTTCCCTTCACCGGAATGTGTATTGAAAGCTACGGATTCTTTGTAATTTTCAGTGGGTTTTTCCCTGTGGCGGTTAATTTCATACGACGCATTCCAGTTATTGGGAACTTGTTAAATCTCCCGGGTATTTCGCATGTGGCGGCCAAACTTGAGGGTCAAAGCAGGTATAATGTTTAGAGAACTTAGGTGTGTGTTATGTTATGATATATTGGGGGCTATTTCTTTTGTTATTTTCCGCCATTCTATGAAATATTTATCATTCAATTCTTTTCATGTTAACACAAATGACTGGCTGCTTTCTTTTTCACATGTACATCGTATTATATTGTCCATACCGTCCACAGAACACTCAAAAACTAATCAGCTGTGTTTTTGCTAAATTTAATTCCACGATTTTACTGTCTCCCAATGAACTGCTGATTTGAGTTGAGAGTTAGTGAGAGAGACAGAAAAACGATAATGTAGACTGCATGCTGCAGCTTGTTTTAATCGAGATGAGCGACCATCGCAAGAACCCTGTTTTGTACCCATACCCCGTCCCCGGTCGAATTTTTTTGGCCCTTCTTGGATTGAGACCTGAGAGATCGAGATATGGGGAGAGTAGGAGGAAGCGAGAGAGTGATGAAGCAGCTCCACCGCTATCACATACGATAGTTTCTCTGAGAAATCATTATCAAGCTACTCAGACCTCGGAAATATTCAGTTGCCACTGTCTTATGTAGAGGTCGCTATGATATGAGATGAGCAGGGAGACGACATAATAATCAGTTATGAGAAAAGAGAGAGAAGGAAGTGAGTATGATAGTGAGAGAGTGAGAGAAGGAGAAGACGCAGAAGGAAGTCATCATTTCTTTTTATAGAACTCACTTGAGCTTGCTCTCATTGCCTCGCACAATTGCTGTCTTATTGCATGCAGCACTACCTTTCTCGCTACATTACAATCACTGCACAGCTGCATTTCTGTTCTACCATGTATCGTGGCCGGTATGATATTCCCTCTTTTTGCTCTAAGTTAGGGATAAGAGAGGGCGCACCGTGCCCAACTATGTATCATGGGTCGATACCTCCCCTCGCCCCAGGCCTGATCCCTATTTTTGTGTTTCCTAGGGAGACGATTTGTGAGTGATAATTGATAATTCTGACCTCGAGACAGATATGATTGGCGTACAGTGAATGTCATATAATTATGAGATCAGAGAGGGCAAAAAGAGTGAGATAATCTCACTCTCTCTCTTCTTTTGTTGTTTTTATCTGGGTTTAAAGCAAACACACCTCATTCATCTACCTATTGTATTGTCGATCTAACCATCCCCTCTCTGTATCTAGCTCGTATGGTGACAGAGTTGTGCTGTTTTGCCGGTGAAAATGTCACAGAAAAGGTAAGCAGTTTTATTCTGGAATTATATTTTTATCGGAAAGTATTGGACACATCCTTGATTATTATCCAAATATTTCAGTTCTCTCTCCTTCTACTTTTGATCTCATGCCACTTCTAATGTGTCCCTTTCTCTCACATATCAATAACTTCCCCTCCTCCCATCACACATTTATTTCGTTTATTCACTGTATATTTTCTAGTGCAAGGTGTGCCCTTGCCCTTATTTTCCCTCTCCCTTTGTCCCGTACTTCTCGCCATTCTTATGTCACTGTATCATGTTACCCCTTCTGTCTCACTTCGTGTAACATGCAGAAACACATATTTTACACTCTTTCACATGTTTAATGTTTGCTGTATAATTCTCGTTTCTTGCACTTTCATAGTAATGCCGTCTCCGATCCAAGCCTTCAAAGTAATGCTGATCCAAATCCTTTAGAAAACCACTGTTATTCTCCGTATAACTCAGTTTTTATTACTCCTTTCAAACCTGGCACGTGCCATGAATACTACACGAGGCCGTTTGTCTGAGTACTGACACACTGTTAATTTTGTGGGTACTGAGTAGTGGTACTGGATACACGTGGATACAATGGAGTATGCGAGCAAGATATTTTCTAACCGTTCTTCTTGAAAATATTTGTGCGCAAATTTAATCTAGGAAGTACACAAATTTAATCTAGGAAGTTGTACTGAAGTTGCACTGAAGTTGTACTGAAGTTGTACTGAAGAAGATAATGAAGAGATAGATGCTGGGTAAAAGCAGAGATGTAAAGAGAGAAATAGAGACAGAAAAAAAGACAAAGTTACATGACCAATTACTACCAGGTTACATCAATGTAAATGCCAAATGGCTACAAGTACACGGTTCTATCGCTCTCCGTCTCTATCTTTCTCTTTTCCCTCATTCTTTACAAATTCTTTCCTCCTGCTTTAAAATTCAATGAACTGTCGTCAAGTATGGAAATGTGAAAATGAATTGGATGTACTTTGTACCATGCCTTGGCTACACAGGACACCCCGTACATTTTGCAGTACACTAGAAACAGAACATTCGTCTCTAGATGCTCCCTGATCTAATTAGATCAGGGATAAAGATGCTCCCTGATCTAAAGAGCGGGTGTTCCTGAATGAATCCTCTCTCTCAGTCCTCCCTCCAGTCCTCCTCTCCTCCCTTCCCCAGTCGTCATATCCCTACAGTGCAGTACAATATGTCTGCGTATTCATGGGCTCACTGTTGTGTGTGTGTGTGTGTGTGTGATTACAAGTCTCCCCACCTGGGTGTCTGCACAAACGTTTACCATTCATACACTGTTTACTTGTTTGTTTGTTTCTCTCTCTCTCTCTCTCTCTCTCTCTCTCTCTCTCTCTCTCTCTCTCTCTCTCTCTCTCTAACCCAAATACTGCTGGTGGTCAAATAACACAATCAGAATAGTAGAAGACGTATTGAACTCAGCCAATAACATATAACGTGAACTAAATGCCACGCTAAAACAAATACACTCTCTTCTCCGTTGTCTCTACCATTCTTAGACAAACTTATCTTTACCATTTTAAAACGACTCTCCTCAGACCTCGCTGTCCCCAACCTAACCCCGCTTTTACTAGATCTAATAATAACAATAATAATAATTCTTCTAACAACACTTCATCCCCCTCTCAGGACAGATGAAAAAGAGGACCCCGCGGTGACTGCGGACAGAAAGCGTCTATCCGACCTATTCGACACCCTAGACCGATCCGGCGATGACAAAATATCCCTACCCGAACTTGAGGCTTACCTCCGGAAAACGGGCCAGGATTTCAGCCGAACGGAAATCAAGCGTATAATGGCAGAGGGAGATGCTGGCACCAAGGACGGATCTCTTGATCGGGCTGAGTTCATTAAATTCATGATGGAGCATGAACGGGACCTGTATGTTCATTTCACAAAACTTGATCGGGACGGGAACGGAACAGTGACATTCGGGGATCTAAAGCAATACTGTCGATATAACAATCTTGCAATACCTGAGGATGATTTAGTCGAGCTGATCAGAAGGGTCGATAAAGATGATAATCTGCAACTCAGTTGGGCTGAATTCCGGGAATTTAACCAGTTTCGACTCAACTATGACCTCACCCAAGCCCAATATTATGGGGACTCCTACGCGGATAATATCGTCCAACCGCCCACAGCCGCCAACTCTACGTCATCCCCCGCTAAAAAGTTGATCTGTGGAGGGCTAGCTGGAGTTCTCTCCAGGACCAGTACCGCACCATTGGACCGGTTGAAAGTGCTGCTACAGGTACAGGGACAGCAGAAAGTGGTGGCTGGAGCGGGGGACCTTTCCATGGTCCAAATGTTCAAGGCAATGGGGCAGGAGGGTATACTCAGTATGTGGCGAGGCAATGGTGTCAGTTGTATCAAGATATTCCCTGAAAACGCCCTGAGATTCCTCCTATTTGAGACGCTATGTAACTCTGATCTTGGACGGATTAGCCAGTATGATTTGGTGAACAAACTGTTGAGTGGAGGTTTGACGGGAATGGCCATCCAGTCCATTATGTACCCCGTGGAGCTGACAAAGACACGGCTAATGACGTCACAAGGAAAGGTTGGAATTCTCGAAACGGTTCGGCTTATTGCCGGGGAACCTGGTGGGGTGGTTAACTTTTATAAGGGTATAACCCCCGCTCTGACAGGGGTCCTACCCTTCGCTGGCCTTCAGCTTGGTCTCAGCAAATCAGGGACTGAGCTGTATAAGGATTGGAACAAAGTTGCTAACCCGGGATTCTGGCCGCTCTTCTCTATCTCCTCTACAGCTACCTTTGTAGCAATGGGTTGCACATACCCCCTGAGGTTGGTGACCTGCAATCTTCAGGCATATCGGGGCGACCCCGCACACCGGCCCACACCTAGATCTCTCTTCACTGGGATTTTCAAAAAGGATGGACTCAGAGGGTTCTATCGGGGCTTCGGGGCTAATGCGCTCAAGGCCGTGCCCGCTTCATCTTTTGGTTGGGCGGCCTTTGTTAAGATACAGAAGTTGTACGAGACTTATCTAGAATAGGTCAAATTAATATGAACGGTTTGATACTGAGACGATGTAGTTTTGGGTGGTATTTTTAGTTTGTATTATAGTGAAAAGTATGATTTTTGAGGTTTTTGAACGGTATGTAAACAGAACTACTGAGAGGTTTTATCTATTTTGCCTTACATCTTTCCCCTTTCCATCTTATTTAACGTTGTATCTGCTAGAACTGTAATATTTAACTTTTATACATTTCTCACTTACATTGATATTGCATCAACATACAACTTAATTAATTCTTATTCTGCATCACCATAAAATCATTAATTCATTCTGATTCTAATATTTACATCATTATAACGCTCTGCTGGGATCTTTTTTACAACAATTATGGTATTATTTAGAAGGATTATGTAAATACAACAACTATCGAGTGGTAGCGTGTAGAGTGTTATAGACTAGTGTGTGATATGTGTAGGCTGTAGCAGTTAGTGTACATAGTTACTACATAGTTAATTGTGTTGAGGTGATTTCAATACACTCTAAACTTTCTGCGTTTTCTGTTGTCTTTGGTCTTATCATTCTCTCTTTCCTTCTTTATCTTTCCTTGTTTATCCTATCTTTTCTTGACTATCGTCGTATTTTCACTGTCATTGTACGAAACAATCTGATTCCGATTTCCCTCTAAATTATCCCACCTTTCTATGTAGTAGCACAGATGACAGAGGCAGGCGGTATTGAAAGAGTAAAGCGAATAAAATCTCATATTGACCCTTGGCAGGTGAGTTTCCTAATCTCTCGATCTTAGTATATTTTCCTCTAATACCTAACTATTCATTAGGCTTTTGTCATTATTACAGAATTACTATTCGGCTGCTTTAAATATCATCTGACTGTCAAACTGCGATATAATTTAGGTTCAGTCTGACTGTATCCCATGGTGGTTTCTCACGCTCCCTCTCTCTTTCAGGATCCTGGAATCATGGATGGAAACTTTTCCCGGATTTTCAATTCTGATACCAGCGATAATGAGGATTTTGATATTCCATCCATATCGGGACTACTAGAAACCCCCGAACGACGTCAATCGCCCCGCCGTGTGGGAGACCCTCTAGCACTCTCCCTGCCAACCCTCAACACTCCCCAACACGAGTTTGGGAGGTCTCCCTCTTCCGATTTTGATAGGTTCACCTCCAGTTTAGATGGTTTCGCATCGAACATTTCTGGTCTCAGCTCCCCTACCCTGGGAGATGCCCTGGATGATATTGACCTGAAGGAACTAACAAAGGATCTCCACGGTTCCCCTGGCCCCGCTCCAAAAACTCCGCTAAACCTTGAGGGTCTACTAGATATACAGTGTGATACAGAGGATACAGTTCCTCGTGGGCTCAGTGACGTTGTCCGAGGACCCCTTACACCGCCGCCCAGTATCAGCAAGGGGAGTAACTCACCCTACAAGACACTGTCGAGTGAGAGTGTTGATAAAATAGTGAACAGGCTGGATGACCTTATTTCGACTAATGAGACAAAGGTTCAACTTTCAGCCGCTAAAATACCGTCCCCACCTGCAATAAATGCTACAGTGAGAAAGCGCCCCGCCCCAAGGAAACCACCTGTTCTCCCCCCTAAAGGAGCCAGAATCGCCCCCAAACGACAACTTAGCACACTGGAGGGAACGAAACTCGGCGTTCAGAATAAAACTCTAAATACTTTGGGGGATTTAGCGTCTTCTCTCGGTATAACGGAGCCACCCCCGACCAAACCAATGCGATGTACTGATCCTAACCAGATCCTTATTACTGGTCCACCTAAACCACCTGCACGTGCGGCATCCCGTCAGCCCACTATAGTGGTGGGGAGGGTTAATGGTAAGGTTGGGGCACCAGGTACCAGGGTGGTACCAGGAACTAGACATGCTATACCAACATTACCAACCACCACCAGACATGCTATACCTAGTGGTAAGGCAATCGTTCCAACTAAAGCCCCTCTTGATGCTAACAAAAACATGGTCGTCCCCTACAATCCCCCTCCCAAGAAGACAGAAAATAAAAAGTTTGTTTTGTTACCCCTGGAAAAGTTACAAAATGCCAGCCCCGCGCTGATTGCCCAACTGGGTCTGGACGCCTCCCTGATCCCGGGGGCAAGCACCAAACGGGCACCGCCAGATCCCGTCGAGGGAATCCCGGAGAAACGGACCAAACCAACAGTTGAGGAACCGGCTGGAATCTCTGGAGGAGGAGGAGGAGGGATTGAGAAGGGGAAGTTCCCGATTAATGTGACGCTCCCCAAGGGAACAAAAGAGAAATTCCGGGATTTTCAGGGAATCCCGGAACTGCTAGAGAAAGCTAAATCGAAAAGTCCACCTCACCAAAAGGTCCAACTTTTCAGAAATGGAAAACTTTATCAACGACTTCATCCAGCAGAACAATGATCAAGTGATGGAAATCCTGTTCCTGCAGCAGAACAACAAAATAATGAACAAGAATTATAATCAACTCGCCAAGATGCACCATATCAAGAGTGAGGAACAGAAGAAATTGAAGGCTGAGGTTGATAAGTTAACTGTGGCGAATAAGAGGATCGAAAAGGAGTTGAAGATGATTAAGGACATGGTTAAGAAATATATGCAGAAGTGAAGGAGTAGGGACTATAGAAGAACAATTAATTGATTATTGGTGGTTGGTCGATTGAGATGGCCCAAGAATTGTGAGAGCAAGTAGGGGATTCGGGATTTTGAGAGGAGTTGTTAGAAAGATCCTGGGTTTTGTTTTTGTTTCCTTCGTGTATTGGTGTGTGAGACACTAAAAAAGTAGAAATATAGGGAATGAGAACGAGTGAGAGTAAGATAAACAGATCAAAACTATTCTGCTTATCATAGGGGTATCCTTAGTTTATCTGATGTGTGTAGTTATTGAGAGAATATGATCAAATGTCAAATACCAAGATTATGAAAAAGATATGCATTGCCAAGAAAAAGAGGCTCTGCCCTTGAAATTTGACATTTGTATCATATATCCATAGCTAGTACTTGATCCTTGACGGTTGACCACTGTTTTAAAAAAAGGAATGCTCTTAAATATTGGCACCGTGTGTTTTTAACGAACCCGCTCTATCTATAAATTATTGCTCTTATCTGTATGTGTTAGTTGGACGCTTATCTGTTTGATAAACTAGAGATGTCATAAGTTAAATGTCAGATTTCTGACTCAGTAGTTTTTATCTCCCCCTTCACTATCTCAGATCTATATCTCCCCAGTGTTAAATGTGATTAATTTATTTAAACCCTTTCTTAAAAAGTTCTTTTGTACACAAGATCACCCTATTTGTTCAAGAAAATGAACCCCCGTGTTTTGAATGAATCGTTGTACCCCCAATAATATTATTTCAACACAAATTATTAGTCACACAACTGCTGCTGAGTGCGTGTCTGTGGGATACACTCCGCACACTGGACTAGCACGAATAGAACTGAAACTGTATGGAAAGTGTAGCAAATTCATGATCAGCACTTATTTTGGTGCGCGCTCTATTGCACGTCCTTTCGATAGGCGTCATTGGAGTTGAATAAACAAAAACATAAAATGCATGATTTTATTCTGTTGTTAAAGAAATAGATAATTAAATATATAATAGTACACCGATATAATTACACTATGAAGCCACAACTCCGACCAATACCAAACCGGCCTGATTGCAAGATACCATCTTAACAGTGCCTTTTACACTCACTGTTTTTATAGGTTTAGTGTGTAACTTACTGTGTAACCGAGTATCCCATAGAGACACTGACCCCTGAGCATCCCCCGTCACAAGAACATTCTCATTTAAAAACTGTAAACACTCAACAATATTAGTTTGTTGTTTGTGTGATGAATTGTTATTACTGTTACCATGGTAACCATTGCTAACAGGGACCGCCCTTTCCACTGTGTATGTCCTAAGATTCTTAGTTGTTCCAATGTCAAACAAGGAAATATCTCCGGAATGTAGGGCAGCAGCGAACAGTTTACCATTAGGTGAAACAACAATCCCAGAGACTAGACTCCCACCAGTGGGTATAACCCTCACACAATTCCCACCGCTCACGTCCCAAACCCGACAACTGAGATCCTCACTTGCACTCACTAAATAGCATCCGTTAGGATGGAACGCTGAATGGGTTACAGGACCCTCGTGTCCCACAAGGACTCGGAGGGAGGAACGTAGGTCTGTCCTCCAGAATCGAACTGTTGTGTCGTGTGAAGTTGAGGCAAAGTAGGATGTTACGGGAGAGAAGGAGACGTGGTAGACAGGCCATTTTCCGTGACCATGATATTTCTGGGCGATACCTAATGGGGGAGAGCTGGTTAGTCAATGTATTGTGGATGTTGTTTGTTTGTTCGTTTGTTTGTTTGTTTGTTTGCTTATTTGTTTGTAGATGTTTTGCAAGACCTCTCAATGTGTGTATGAGGGGGCCCTCGTACACTTTGTGTAAAATGCATGCTCTAATACACTCTTGATCAGAAACAACATGGAGTGCTAGCCAAGTAAATCTCTCTGTCCCTCTGGCTCTGCCTCTCTTTCTTTCTACATCTCTCTGTATCTCTCCAACACTCACTGTCCTTCTCTGTATCTCCCCATCTCTCTCCCCTCTGTGTGTGTCTCTCTCATTCCAACACTCTCTGCCCATCTCTCTCTCCCCCATCTCTCCAACACTCACTGTTTGTTAAAAGATCCCACAGTATAACAGATGAATCTCTGGAACAGGACAGAGCAAACTTTCCATCCTTGTGTACTGTCACGCAGTAAACTGGACCTGTAACATAATGGTTATTACTTGATTCTGATTGAAATTGAAGGAGGTTAGACGGTACACCCTAGACAAGGAAAGAGGGAAGGATAAACAATAATACCGTTCCCCCTATACAGATTCCCAATTTTCTACCTCTATCCTCAAAAAAGGAAATTACTTCAAATGTATCGTACCTGAGTGGCCCCGTAGCTCCGTATAAGGCAGCTCACTAATCCCACCAACCACACACTGCTCTGGTACAAACTGTATTTCCGGCTGGGGTAACCTATTTTCCGTAACACTTTCCTGACCACCCACTCTCCAGCGGTAAATAACAGAATTCCGTCCAGCGACAAGAAGAGTCCCGTTGTCAGGGGACACAGCCATATCAACCACATTGTCTCTATTGGTCACCTTCAATGTCTTCACAAAACTAACCATATTCCCACCTAAACCCATATCTAGGGCACAACATGCCTTTTGAAGAGCTGTTCGGGGTTTAATGTCTACTCCCGTTTTGGGTACATGTTCCGATTTGATATCGAAAACAAAGTTCTGATTGATAACCGATAAAACAGATAACCAGTTCTGTTTGGAAATCAGATCAAGGATGTGATCGTATGTTGACCGAGAGAGTGAAATAACATGTTTTGTGTTGCAATATTCCGGTTTATCGACCTCGTTCGCGTGCGGAAGGATCTTATAATCAACCAGTTTTGCGAGGAAGTCAATATAGACCTCTTTGCATTGTCGCTGACGTAGTTCGTGATATAGGAAGACACACAGAGGGGGAAGGAAGGATGTCAGTTCTATGCGATGTTGGTCAGGGAGATTTTCCGTATATTTTCGGAGAGTCAGCACATATTTCAGATAGTCCACTTGTCCGGATTCCAGGTAAGCGATCGGTGTGCTGAGTGCTCCCTGAAAGAGAGAGATGGATTCAGTTTCTCGGTATCAACACTGTTTACACAACCAAGTGGGACGGTTGGGTATTTTGGAACGCGCATCCAAGTAACTCTGGCGCGACGCGCGCACAAATACACACACAATAAGGGTTATGTCGGGGCGCCCTACTGTACCGAACCTGTTTGGCAGCGGAGTTTTTCAGAGTCTGCAAATCGACAACAAGCCGTGGGGTGGAGGATTGTAGGGCAGCGACGGTGTTGCAGATCACGTCGTAGGAGGTGTTGTTGTTTTGGTGGTTGTTAAGG
The DNA here is from genome assembly GCA_000695325.1 of Pleurobrachia bachei. Taxonomy (NCBI): domain Eukaryota; kingdom Metazoa; phylum Ctenophora; class Tentaculata; order Cydippida; family Pleurobrachiidae; genus Pleurobrachia; species Pleurobrachia bachei. The sequence goes on from AVPN01000952.1 coordinate 11,072, forward strand.
TGGTCACCACCCTCGTCCAGTACCTCCTGCTTCATCACCATACATGCTAAATGAGGGAGAGAGAGAGAGAGAGAGAGAGAGAGAGAGAGAGAGAGAGAGAGAGAGAGAGAGAGAGAGAGAGAG
>AVPN01000952.1:12084-23823 GCA_000695325.1 Pleurobrachia bachei
AAATGGAATACCATCATATCTCTACTAAGGGCTTATTTTAAGTTTTAAATGACACATTGGGGAAATAAAATTAATGATTTAATGACCATCTACCAAAAACTTTTAGGTATTAGACTAAATACGATAGATTTTGGTTTGGTAAACATGGGTGCACAAAATAAATGGTATCAGACTGGCAAAATTTCTAGTTTTTTTTGTTGGTTTTTTTTGTTCGCCAAAAATTTCATTGACTGTCCAATGGGTAGTTACAAGGGCTGGAAATGGTACTGAGCCTATTTGTATCACATTCCAGGGTGAAGTAATCTTGAAAATCGTATATTGGGCTCCCAAGAGAAAAATTCCATTTGGGCAAGTGTTCCATATGGGTCAAGTCTCCCCTATATCAACACTGTTTACACAACCAAGTGGGACGGTTGGGTATTTGCAACGCGCATCTGAATAACTCTGGCGCGACGCGCGCACAAATACACACACAATAAGGGTTATGTCGGGGCGCCCTACTGTACCGAACCTGTTTGGCAGCGGAGTTTTTCAGAGTCTGCAAATCGACAACAAGCCGTGGGGTGGAGGATTGTAGGGCAGCGACGGTGTTGCAGATCACGTCGTAGGAGGTGTTGTTGTTTTGGTGGTTGTTAAGGTGGTCACCACCCTCGTCCAGTACCTCCTGCTTCATCACCATACATGCTAAATGAGGGAGAGAGAGAGAGAGAGAGAGAGAGAGAGAGAGAGAGGGAGAGAGAGAGAGAGAGAAAATGGTAGGGTATATAGTAGGTCTGTTTGAGTTTCGTTAAAGAAGAGGGCTGTGAACCGGAAGAAAACAAAGGGGTTGTCGATTTAATATGACACATTTATGTACACCGTATGTCGATTTGATAAAAAGGGAAATCTTGATAAGAGGAAACAAATGAGTAATAAATGACTCACACACACACACAATATATCTCACAATAACAGACGAACTGACACAGAGATAAAACACACAACACATAAAACTTTCATTTTCACTTTAAAACAGTCTACAAAAAGATGGAATCAAAATTTCTAAAAGTTACATTAGTCAGATTGTCTGCTAGTTTTGTACCCCTCATTGCATGAGATGTCAGGAACACACTAGCACCGGGTGTCTCTCTCATCACCGTATTTCCACGGACACCCTGTACAACCACCATTTCTAATCCTTCCTCCGAATCAGCTAACCACTTACAAAACTTGATCTGCTCATGACTGGAGTGTGATGTCCGACCTGCGCTACTAGTTTGGAGTGACCGCGTCACTTTGTTAAACGCATAACTATTGACATTTTCCGTTGTGTTTGTCACTCGAGTAGCCCCTGAATCAAGGTTAAAGTAACCGTTCACATCACCCAACAATATCAGACAGGTCTTCCACAGATCGTTGATCCGACCTGCTAAGTTCTCACCGAACAGTACCACGGTAGTGTTAACACGAGTCAGTAACATCATTTCACATGTCACCAAATCCACTGTCTCAGATGGCAGGTACTCGTGACTCTCGTGGTATTGATCTTCAGAGGACGCATCACTCGGTTTTGATCCTGCTCCAGCATCCTCGGATAAATCAATCGATTTGAGTAGGAAGTTGAGGGAGTTACCAGGCAGTTCACTTCCACTTAGAACTGAGTTGAGAGAGGTTTCCAGTGATCCTGGTGAGTTGTTTCTGGTCGCAGCAGTAACTGCTGTATACGCCGTGTACATTGACTCTGGCCCAACTGCACTTTGAGATCGTCTGAGATGATCGTTCTTTTTCTGTTGTTGGGCACGACAGTCAAACAACTCAGATGTTACACTGTACCGGCTCTGTTCTTGGGAGAGTGAAGTTAGGAGTTTCCTGCTCAAATTCATCGCAAGACCGTCCTCTGGAACACTTCCAACTTCTGATTTCAGGACCTCATAATCGTTTGTAATTAAGGGCTCAGGGGTTGCCAGTGAACCACCAACTTCACCCCCTTCCCCTCCACTGATTTCCTCTTCCATCCCCTCCAAAACTGCATCTAGCCTCGTCTCATCTCTAGTGATATGACAATCACTACTAGGTTGTTCAGGGCACATCCCAGGTGATAAGTGAACCTCAACTACTACCGCCTCATGAACACCTCTCAACCTCTCCACAGGAACATTTTTCTCTGTCAACTCTCGAACCACCGCCAGCAGGGAATTAGGGAGGTCCGTACATACAATCTTACCTTCGTACAAGACAGCCCCACCCATTACCCCTAGCTCAGAGAACGTTGTCTGGCATTTCAAGGTACACTCAGGAGTCACACAGCTCTTTATTGGAAGGTAACCAAGATTGTTTCGAAAGGTGACGTCACGGTCTGGGATCACGTGATCAATCGCAAACTTTACAATTCGTCTCAGACTCAACTCCCTTTCCTCCGAGGACGGTAGTCTGGTGTTCAGCTGGGAGAAGGGACCCGTAAAGAAAAGAACAGACTCAACTAACAACTTCATTTGTCCCACCAGCCCTGGTTCTGTCATATCAGGGGGACCAGATAAAATAAAGAAGTAACCCCCTTCTCCGCCGGCCCCGGGGATCTTCTGAACAGCCAACCTGTACTCATGGGCCTTCATCACCTGGACAAATGTCTGGCCTGGTTTTAGTACGGAAAAGTGTTCGTGTAGAGTGTACGCAACTCCGACAATCTCTTGACAAGTTTCCAGGGGCAAGGTATTGGGTCGATACAGAAAACATTCCCGTGCCATAAACCGCTCATCGTATTTTTCTAGTTGAGCCAGATCGAGGACTATACATAACTTTTGTAGCGGTTCATTCTGTTGTTGGTGCCGTTGTTGTTGTTGTTTTGGTTCTGGTCGTCGCATCATTGCTTATCACGTTCCTGGTGTCATACTGGAGACGGAGAAAAAATGGTTATTGTAGAGAGAGAGAGAGAAAGAGAAATTGAGCGAGAGAGAAAAATGGTTATTGCAGAGAGAAAGAGATATTGAGGGACTGAGCGAAAGAGAGAGAGATGTTTGCCTATCTAGACTGTGTTTCGGGAGGATTAGAACATAACAAAGAGATGTACAGAGAGGGGAGGATCAAAATGAAGCAAATAAAAAGCAAGGAGGATTTGATAAAAGAACATTAATTTTCAACAATAAAGTCACTTGATATAATATGATATGAGCCACGAGTGCATGTTCGTTTGGGACGTGTGCGAGGTATATTTACACAATGAGATTGCTTTACATTTCAATGATGTATAAACTGACCGATATGCTATCATTTAGAGTTTTTCATTTCCCAGTATGAAACATAACAAGTGTCCAAATATAATATGTATGAGGGTGTAGTTACAAGCATGAAAGTGACGCGATCTATCAGCCCTCTAACGCTAGATTTCAATCTAAAAACACAATATAATAATTTTAAATGCCCAATTTACTACTAATATTCGATCTCCCCTTTATCACCTTTCTAAATCTAGGTCAATAAAGGGAAAGTTTTCATCTGTCAGTTTCGTATATCCTAACAACTCAAAATCCCACTTATAAAACTCATAAAACTTTTCCATCTGTTCAGCCGAAACATGATTAAAATACCAATTTGCATCATCAAGGGACGAATTCTTGTCTTTTCCCATTTGGGTCCTGGAACCAGGGAACTCATATCCCTCCGTCCCAGTTGCTTTCTGCATCTCTTCAATGGCCTGGGAGGTCGCTTCGGTCTGCCCTAACATATCATACGGGAATGAACAAATCTGCATTTTGTTCCACTGTGGGTTGAAATGAGGATCCTTTACCTCGCCCCTTGTCAGCTCTCCCACAAATGTTACAAACTTAGTGATCTCATTTGCATCCTCCCCTCCCAACTCCTCCTTGATGTGTTTACTAAACCCACTGTTCTCCTTCCTCAGAACTTTGTTCCTGAAGCCGCTGATAAACCGGGTTACCGGGTTACGGACAAACCCGACAGTGTACAGCTTGTCTCTGATCATGTCACCAACTGTCAGATCAGGGTAGTTCTCCTGATGAAAAGGTTCCAGTTTGGCGTATTTCCGGTGGGCGTGGACACCATGCATGTCGTCATAATCACGATTGTCTCCACCGAGCCTTAGGATAAACTTCTTGAAGGAAGTAGATCCTGATTTGGGATTACTCGAGTAGAGAATGTTGTATTTTGGTACCGGGATAAGTAGCCGCGGGGTCTCGTCACTCTTCATCTTATCTGGAGAGGCCCATTTTGTCGCAAAGTTATTTTCAGCGCACTTGCTATGGATATGTTCCAGTAATTTGTCTGTCGGAACGAAGTGATTTACAAAACTTTCTGCACTTGGGACCCCCGTTACTGATTTTACCGCTGGTCCCGTCGACTTCCAACTGATGGTTGTTATTTGTTTTGGGGATGTTGTCATTTCAGGGAGGTGATCTGTTTTCTCTTCTTCAGACTGCTTATCTTCCTCTCCTTCCTTATTTTCATCCTTGTTCTCATCTTCCCCTTTTTTGTCATCTTCCTGAGTTACTGTTTCTCCCTTCTGTTCCCCTCCCCGGTCCCCTTCCTGTTCCTTTCCCTGTTTCTTTTCCTTATCTCCCTGTTCCTCTACAGCTCCATTATCCACTGGTCCTGGTGTTACTTTACCCCTCTCCCGATCATACGTATCAACTGGTGTGGGGGTCACCTCATCTTCTGGTAGAGCATCCTTCTTATCAAGGATCGTCGGAGGGAAATAGCTGGGAGAGGTGGAAACGAAGAAGTCTGAGCTGATGAAGATGTATGAGATAGAAACGAAGAATATGACCAAGAAAACGAGTCGTTTTGAACCCCGAAGATGTTTTAAAACTGATACCATCATTATGTTGCTGAAGTGATGTTGAGCTGAAGAGCACACACAGAGTGTCAAGCGACTCAACTGAAGAGTAGTGTGTAGAAGAAGTGAAGTTGGAGGTAGCCGTTACGGTAACAATGGTGACATGACTAGTAGGGAATAAGATGGGGTCAGTAAAACGGTTAGCAATGAGGTTAACAAGCAATGGGGTTAACAAGCAATGGGGTTAACAATGATGTTAGTAACGGCCAAACCGTAAAAGCGGTGTTTGTTCAATGGGCAAGGGCTAAGGAAATCAAGAACTGGAGAGAAAACAATCATTGATTAAAAATTGATTGATAAATTGAGCGATAAAAAGATTCGAAAAGATTAAAAACAATACAGCGATGATAAAAATGTTACATTCTAAGTACGAACGTCCTCTAAGTCTAGTTTAGGTTTTTTAGTGGCCAGCTCTTTCTCACACTCAGATTTTATCTCCCGTTTACAACTAACCTCACTCTTCACAATATCACCTTCATAAAATGCAAACAACTCATCATTACCAAGCGGCCGAATGGATACAGGGGTGATGTGGCGTCTGGGAAGTTTAAAAGTTTTACCAGCAGGGTAAACTGAGTTGTCGTGTCGTGGCATACCCGAAACCAAATACCAAATATCACTCTGAATATGAGGGAGAAATGTTAGTGGATGACAATTTCCTAATAACCCTCCAATTATAGTTGCATGGTGTTCCAAGAGAGGTCGTGCAAAGCAAGCAGTATCTAAATGATACGGGGGTAACATGATAGACATGTATCATAATAACTACTATACCTTGTAAAGCCGTTGAAATATCCTAACTGCGGGATGGTTGTGTTCTTCTTCAGTTCCAACTAACCCCGTATTTATCTCATCACTCCCTCGTATCACCTCCCAATCATCCGGAGACAACCCGAAAAACACTCCCACAAGATCAGTCTTACTAAGGTGCAGTATAGCCGCAGCAGAACCATCACAGACCGCCACCTTACAATAAACCCTTCCACCCTTTTTAATGGTCAGTGCCACTATTACATCCAACCTTATGACAACATTGACATGCTGATAGTTGGAAGTGTTCTCTGGTAGTGTGTAGATGAGAGATCGAAGGGAGACCGTTGCTCGTTGTTCATCCTCCCGGAGTGATAGGTAGATCAGGGTTGAGAATGATGTGGGTGTCAGAAGCACGGTAGCCTTCCCACTTTCCTCACAGGTCCGCACGTGCAGATTCCCAACTTCAAATTGAGCCCCAGCTACAAAGTATTTGGGTAGGAGTGAGGTAACGGCCACTCTAACCAACTGAATGTTGTTTTTCTCGTCCCTAAATTGTAGAATTGTAAAATTCTCCAGCGGTTCCACAGATAACAACCATACCCTGATTTTTGAGAGTGTCGTCACCTCTCCCTTCAACATTTCCACAAAACTCGGACCCTGGAAGTTCCCTGGTTTAGGTAACAAAACATCAGCCCGAGTCTTGATCTCGCTTCTCTCCCAAACCTCGCAATAGTCAATATCAAGGTGAGATTTATGGTGTGGACGGGTGAGTTTCAAAACACCGTTGACCGGCTTCAACGGGATCTTGAACCACAACCGGTAATACTTCCCCGGTCTAATAAAGTGGAACCATTTTGTATCAAAGTACACAGTACAATCTCTTCCATCCTCAACAATTGCTGTAACTGAAAACTCTCCCGACCGGAACATGTGACATTTCTCCGTCACAAACACATCGTAACTGCTGCACCTCCTTCTCTTTCGTTTTCGATCCTCCAGACTCAATGCCAGTACCTCTGAGCACGTCTCCTCACATACCACAGCACATGTCCCATAGACTAGAGATGGCACGGATATCTGGTAGGTGGTTGATGGTTTTAGTAGGATGTTCCCCAGAGGTATTAGTTCAATCTTCCCGGAAAGATCGTAGAGACACACTTTAGAGGGAGAGTTAGAGCAGATTCGACCCTGGATGGTGCCTTGACCCAGTTTTAGGAGCTCAGATATCGGTATGGTGTTCTCGTGTGACATTTAATTTAAACAGCTATAACAAGGGAGAGATGGGAGTTATTTGGGATTGGTAATGGGATTGAGATGAGAGAGAATTGGGATTTGGGGGTTGGAGGAAAGGGGAAACGGGGAATATTGAAACACGATTAATAAATTGGAAGAAAAAATAATTTATTTGGGATAATAAAAACTAGTGTATAATAATTGTGATACAAAAATAGTTGGTGAAAACACATATATATTTGTAACAGTTCTCTATCTTGTATTAAAGTTACATAAGAATAGTAATAGACACAAATAAAAATGGTAATAGTTTACAATTGAAAAAATATGATTAATCTATGACATACATTGAAAAAAGGTTTAAAACAATATCATCGTGTTTTGAACTAAAACACAAACACATACAAACATAGATTATATTATAGACTTGTTGGTTAAATAAAATAAGCAATTCTCTACTCTTTTACACAAAATGAGATCGTAATTTGAGAAACTGCAGTCCTTCTCTCACTCCCTCCTCCCTCTCCTCCTCTTCTGTTGTTTTCAGTTGAATAACAGGTGCAAAAGAGGGCCTGCCATGTGCACACTGAAAGGGAAGATCACACACAGCCAACTGGGACAACAATGCCTTGCACTGACCTAAAGAAAGGCTATCTCCAAACCTGATGGCCCCATGACACGCTCTAGAGTGAAGGTACTCAGTGAGACGGTGTGGAAGGGAGAGGTTACTACCCCTGGAATCCCTAATCTGGTCCAAACCTTCTCTAAATGCAGCGGTAAGAACGTCAATAGAGATATTGAGCTCACCGGAATCTGTGAAACAAATCGTTGGAATCTCAGTGAGATGCACCTCAGAATCTTTAACTTCCGCCGCAAACCCTATCTTCCCCAGGCTATCCCGTACTTGAGAGACAAAATGCCGATCAGCTCTGGATATCCCACTCACAACAACTGGACTCCCTAACTTCGTCATAGCAACCCCACTCCCTACACTCCCTGGATCCTTGTAGAGAACAGCTAACATGCACTCTAACCGGACTCTCTCGTGTGCGGCATGTTGGTCAACCATAACAACCATGCCATCACTCGTCACGCAACCGATAAACTTGCTATCAATCTGACCTGTCACTTTCAGATCATTGAAAACATCCTTTGTGAACTTGTGGGCATCAATCAGGAACTTCATGTTGTAACGTGGTTTACGTGCATCTACTGCACTCTCACCCCGTGTCTCTACTATCTCACTCCGCCACTTTCGGAGGTCAAGTCCCGTGCTCTCCGTCAGCCCCCCTCGGCGCCTCGGAAGGGTGATTTTGGGTTTGTTCCAAGCTGTACAGTCCGCTGTGATGTGAGACGCAGCGGCAACTGGTGACGCGATCTGGTAGGTCGGTTGCTGTGGTAACTGATTCCAGGGTTGTTGTATGGTGGGAGGCGTTGATAGGTCCAACCGCTTCTTGATATGTTGTGTGTTGCACTCATAGCATCCCCCTGTATACGCGAAATCCTCGATCTGCTCTGTGGTGGTAACTGTCTCAACCTCTGTCTCAATCAAAGCACCGATTGAAATCTCGGTGTCACTGAGCATTGCGTCTTGAGAATCACACGGCTGATGGACAGTAGGGGTGGGAGGATGTACAGTAGGGGTGGGAGGGAGTTTAGGGGTTGTTGGAGTGGACTGGGCGATAAATGTGGGAGTTGGCACAAGCGTTTCACCACCCTCTACCTTACTCAGACAGTGATCATGTTGTCGTTTTTCTTCTCCAGCTGAAAATCTCTCCTGGAGTTGGGTAAAATGAACAGGCGAGCAGGCCATATCTGTTGTAAACCTCCTAACGGGGCTAATCACTGGGCTTCGTTCCAGAACTGGGGTCGGGGGAACGAAACTATCCTCAAGTGGTGGTGTGGCTTTGATCACCTGATCAGGGGTATCAGGAACAACACCATCATGGTCCTTAGCAACAGTGAACCGTCTCCTAGCAACCAAAGGTGATTTGTCTGGGGAGAATGTGATGTGTCTGCTACCCGTTCCAGTTGTCTCATAACCAGAATCCTTTGCTTTTCGGATGGGCGATATTTTGAGGAATGGTTCGTTGCTAAACAGCTCCTCCTCCTCGTCATCTAGGACGGTCTTTTTTGGTTCGAACACGGGCTCAGGACACCAGTCTCGCTTTCGTTTGTTTCTGGATTGCCGTGGATCGGTTGTAAACTCGGTTATTGGTGACAAGTCAGGGTTTGGTAACAGTTTGACGTTAGCAGGGAACAGGGGAGTTGAGCACATCTGAATCAGAGAACTTTTCTCTTTGGCAGGAAATTCAAGGACAGCCCCTTTCTCCTTTCTTTTCATGTCCAACCGTTTCTTTGCAGAGTGAAGATGATTGAGAACAGGGGCATTTTGGAGGCTCCGTCTCTCTCCTGAAGAGGGCGATTTTGGGGGAGGTGTCGTGAAACGGTCCTCATCTTCCAATGACATCGTGTGAGGGGGAGTTTGAGTCGGGGTGGGGTGGGTGTGTGGTGGTGCAATGGCTGGTAGAGATGAGACGAAGTCATCCTCGAAAATGTCCAGGGGTTCCAGGTAGATAGGAGAGAGGGTCTCTCGTGGTCGGTCACCCACAGCAGCAGAGGGAGTGAGGTTTACGACAGGGGTATCTGGTTTTGTGATTATCTCAGGTTGACGGAAGGATGGTGGGGTAGTTGGATTGAAATCTGCTAATTTTTCCTTTTCATGTTTATCTGTCGGTTGTTGAACTGTCCTTCGGCGGGCTCGCTCAGATTTCACATTATTTGGAGGACTGGGAGCATTCCTCATCCGTGTCCGGAGTGATGCTTGGGGAGAGGAGATCATAGAGGATTGAATGAGTTCCTCCTGACTCAGAGACAAGGACATTCCTTCCGACTCAAGAAACGAGGCAATGGTCTGGTACACAAGGGTACACACGGTATTCCAATCCGTGAACTCTGTGAACGTGTTTGAATCAAAGCACATGTCCACAAGGGCCGGTTTACAAGTTAGGAACATAGCAAACACCGGAAACTTATTCTCCTGATTCCTCTTATCTTTCTCCGCAGAGACAATTAAATCGTTAACAAACGTCTGCAGCCAATGGTTAACAATCGGGCGACGGTTAACAAATAGCACCTGGAAAACTCTTCCATCCGTCTCCGTGGAAACAAGTCCGGAGAGTTTGTAGTTTTTGAACTCTCCCTTTACCTCTCTAAAAGTTTCCCACTCATGGCGACATTGACAGAAAATCAGGAATGAATCCAGTGCCGTGGGAGAAGACACTGTTTGGAGTAGTTTCGTGCCGGTTGTTACATCTTTCAGTGTCATAACAAGGGAAGGGTTAGCAAGGGATATTTTCAGCAGTTCATCTCTCGCATCCTGTAAATCCATCACAGACAGAGAGGTTGCTCGAACGGGGATAGCTGTAAACAAGCCCGATAAAGACACAGTGGTGCCAGGGGATGGCCGACTTCTGATCCCCTCTACCACCATTTCCCCCTTCCCATCTTGGAAGATTTTACAACGAGTCTTTGAGTATCGTCGGGAGGTTATTGAAACTTTGGAACACAACTTGGTGATGAAGTAGAGACAGCCACGTTTCGTACCGTAAACCCTTCGAGAGACTTTTCTACTGTTACCCGGTCCTTTCTCACACAACTCAGCGAGATTCTGTACACCCACACCGTTATCAATAACCTGAAATACATATGTCAGTCAAAAGCAATGGCCCAGTGGCTTTTTACAAAATTGTTGCTGCGAATGGGGGTTCAGCTGGAAAAATTGGCTGTCAGTCGTGGCTCGTCATTTGCTTATTTAGATACTAGCTTAAGGTTTTTTATGATACATCATACAGCAAAGTATCCTTGAAGTGAAAACTAACATATTCTATCCCCTAGGTTGTTGTTATCGGAATTCATCTTACAATGGTCAGTGGTCACTAGTCAGTGGTCAGTGTACACTGAAGTATGAACACTATAGACTTAAGACTCTACGCTCTAGAAAGTACACGTGTCAACTGTCGAGTGTCGAGAGACGAGAGTGTCAACACTGAACACGGTTTACAAATCATAATTACCACTACCAGTGACACTGGCATACTTGTTTGATAATTTTGATTGCTATGGAAGAAACTAACTGGTGTGAACATAAATCTTTTAATTATTATTGTAAGCGAATGTGTGACAAGAGAAGTGTGATTTCAGATTTGTGCATTATGTTGATCATATTTTTCCTTAATTTGTAACTTGTGAGTTTTGCATTTTCCAAAATGGTTAAAATGGAAGGCGCGGGTCATTTCAAACAGTAAGGCCGCGGCACACGGGACTCCTTAACGCGCGCAGTGTGCACCAATAATTCCCAGTGGGAATTCTGCCCGCTACATCTCATATGCCGAGGGAATTTCCCACGGTATATAAAATGTAGCGCGCAGAACAAATTCGTGTACGATGCCTTTTATTGAGTGCGCGTGCGCGTGGTATTTCAAACTAACGTAGAATCCTATATTTTCAGAAGCCGCACTGGATGAATAAATTCTAGATTGATTGACGAGGCTACATTGCTGCAATGGATACTTTTGAGTTCTTAGCCGACTGTTATGTTAATTTGTAAACAAAGTCTAGCCAGGCAATCAGTCGAAACTAAAAGTTGATTTTGGTTAAACAATGGGGGGGCGACATGTTAATTTTGTTAACTTTGTTAATATTAACATCCAGAAAACAGGTGATTTATTAACAAATTAACAAAAAGTTAACAAACGTTAACAAATGCCATTTACCCCATCTAAAACCCCTTTAGCACGTGTTTTTGGTATTTAACACTTGTTCTGCGATCATAGGTGTTCCTTCTGCACGATTTGCATACCCTACTACCTCTACTACGGCTTTTCTACAGCGATTTGTTCCATTAATGGCCATTGTGTAAATTT
>AVPN01000954.1:3446-17173 GCA_000695325.1 Pleurobrachia bachei
ACTATGTACATTGTTCGACTTACCCTTGATATGTACATTGTTTGATCTACCTACCTTTACTCCGCAGGCCCTCCGGGCCCTCAGATCCAACAGGATCCGGGCCCGGGGGATTTAACCCTGCTCTCGCATGGGGCCTCACGGCCCCATGTGAGAGTGGTGCGTGTAGTGGACCGAGAGAGAGAGAGAGAGAGAGAGAGAGAGGTTGATTGTTAGAGGGGAAGGGAGTGGTATCATATTTGTCTGTAGGTTAGGGACTGTTACTGATATATTGACTCTTATGGAGGTAGTCCAATAATATTCCCTTCTTCATAGAATTAAATTGGGGGTCATAAATCATTGAATATTCCTTCTCCTCATTTTCTACCTGCCGAGAAATGGGGGTGACAATTGATTAGGCTTAAATAGTTTTATATGGTTATTCATTAATTATCCCCTTATTCTTTGAACAATAAAACTTATTCTATGAACTCCGTAATTAACATCAAGCTTTACTTTGTTTTATGTTCAATATATACCTTAGGCCTTACCCCTCTAGAAATAACATCCCAATCTTATCAAATTTGCGTTTATTGCCGGAGTGCTACTGAACCATGTTATAGCCAGTACATGCACTGAATATGTATGTTTGTACACACACATATTTTCTCTCTCTCTCTCCTTCTCTCTATCTTTCCATCTCTCCTTCTCTCAAACACAGTTATGGCTATTTATCTCCTCCCTCATCCTCAGGCCCTACCTACCTATCTCCGTTTCTATTTTATCTCTCTCTCTCCATCTCTCTCCCTCCTCTTCCGTGGTACACCAACAACTCTTCTCCCCCAAGTCACTGCATCTGGGGTAGACCCCGTCCAAAATGAACGGCGCTCAGAGAAAGTGGGACATTGTAAGCGCTCCCTATCTGCGCGCGCAACAGTATGGTCTTCGATACAGACCTTCTTCCCCATCCCCCAGTCACCCTCCACCCTGACCTTTCTATCTCCCTCTCTAGCTTGTAACATGGTGTGCCAGCAAGTCAAGACGTTATCACGAGATAACTATTAGTGCTCAGGTAATGCCCCTTGATTTCAACTTGATGCCAATAACATTTCTAACAGCTGTAGTCCACCTATTTCAGAGAGAGAAAGCGCAGGAGAGGAAAGTTTGTTCGTGCGTCTTGGTGGAGAGAGAGTTGTGTGTACGTGTAATCAGAGATATAAATAGCGTCTCCTGCCTATAACTTCATTGTAAGTAGAGAGGCATGTACCGCTCTCCCCTCCTCTCTGAATTTTAATGCCAGACCCGAATCCCATGTTGTCTCCCCTGACATAGGTCAATAGAAATATTACTTTCCAATTTTAATGGAAATTATTTAGTCTGTTTATTTCCCAAAATGGCATAATTTTCCCATTGTCACCAATTATCAGATGTTTTAGCATTCGCCCGGCCCATTCGCCCATTTCAGCAACTAATTAACCAATTAATTGTTTCCTAAATCCTTCCTATTTTCAGATGTCCACGTCCAGTCTGGCTCTCTTAATGTCAGCCTATCCTTCCTCCCCGGAAGACAGCGATTCCTCAACCCTTCCCTCCTCATCCAAAGCACCCCTCCCTCGCACCGACTCCTCCAGCTCCCTCCCAGCTCAAGAATCATCCTCCCAGTGCAGTGAGATCCCGGTAAAGGAGGAAATCTTGGAGTATACAGATGGTGAAGGTAGTTATTTCTATGTCCCTCCTGAGGAAGTAGAGGGGTCCGACCAGGAGGGTCCAACATACCTCCCTGAGCAAGAATTCACCTCCTTAGACCGTTCTATTACCGGGGCAACTCTGTGGAACATGGAGGATTCACATTTTGCATCACTGCTCCACAATTTAGGTCTCATTCGCCGAGATGCCGCCGCTGCAATCTCTGCCCTACCCTCCATTCACAAACACAAGCTATCAGTTCTTTTGAAGAGCTGGTCGCCACAGAAAGCCTTCACTGATTGCCTCATTGAGTTCACCGACTGTGATCACCACTATGGGCCTGTGGGGTATGATACCGTCCTGGTGACTGATCCTATTATGAGTGCCAAGTATGACGTCATCAAGGACGGTTTGAATCAGTTGGAGGTGGAACGAAAACAACTGGATGAGTTCTATAACTTCACCGAGGAAAAGAGCTTCTTTTTTGAGAAATGTAAGGTCTGTGGAAACATGTATGCTAACAGTCTTGGTCTCCGGCAGCACGTGGCACACATGCATCCCAATGTTAATATTGAGGAATTGCTGAAGAAAGAAGAGGGGTTGTTCCCGTGTTTAAAGTGTAGGCGATCCTTCAACTCTCAAGCACAGTTAAAGAAACACTTTCAGAAGGCACACCTGCCCAGGGGTGGGGGTGAACTGAATTTTAAGTGTTCACACTGTGGAGAGCATTTCAAAACACGGGTCTTACTTCACCGCCACACATCAGATAAACATCGCAACAGGAACAAAGCGGAGGCAGCGGAACTCCACGAACCCTGGTCCTGTGAGATCTGCAAGAATGTATTTTACAAGAAGGGGAACTTCTTAAAACACATGCAGAAGGTACATGGTAAAATGAAGGTGTCAGAACGGCTCCTAAACTCTGCTAAACTATCTGCCCAGTTGAACTTACAAGCTATTGAAGAGGAGAAGCAGGCCGCGAGGGAACTGGAGAAGGCGGAGAACCCCTCTCCAAGAACCAGGAGAGAGCGCAGGAAACCGGCTTCTAAACCAAAGGTTGAACCTGAACAACCTACACCATCACCCAGAAAGTCTCGTAGTGGGAGGCATGCCCCTAGAAGGTTGATTGTGGAGGATTCTCCTCCCCCTACACCTCCCCCACCAAAACCTGCTCCCTCCCTCCCTGCCCCCTCGCCACCGTCTTCCAAGGAAGTGAACGTCACCTGTCTATTCTGTAAACTCTCCTTCGCCTCATACACCGATCTCCAACTCCACTGTTCCGAGGTTCATCGTCATGGCAACAAAATTCTCCTGCTCAAGATGTTCACTATTATAGACGGGGGTGGTGGTAGTGATGAGAATACATATCAGTGTATCTTGTGTTCAGGGGTCTCCAACACCCCTCCAATGGCATTATCTCACCTCCAAACAGCACATATTGACACCCCTCCTGATGAAGGTGCTTCAAGTTCTCAATTAGAGGAATTAGGAGGAGGGGATCAGGATGCATCTTCCTCACCGGTAGATCTGTTTGATGGCCCAACGTGTCGGTTCTGTCACAAAACTTTTAAAAATGTGAAAATCAAACGGAAGCACGAGAAGACGGTACACAAAGACCAGAGTATCGTATGTCTGTACTGTTTTATACCCATTGTCAACAGGACAGAGCTGACTAAACACATCAAGCGGGAACACAGCGGATCTAAAAGTCTCTTCAAATGTAGATGGTGTGATGAGCACTTTCCCTCCATTCCCAAGCGGTGTTCACATATGAAGGAGCAACACTCTAACCAAGTTGCACAGATCAAACAACAACCGTTATCACCCGCAGCCCAAACACCCTCCACCTCATCAAGTAGCACCTGTGAGGAGAGTGAAACACAACAAGAGGGATCAGAGTGCACGTGCGTGTTTTGTTTTTCATCATTCTCAACCAAAGATGGTCTTGTCCAACATATTGCCCTCTACCACTCCAAAACACCCAAACGACCCTACAAATGCAAGTGGTGTGAAATCACGTTTGAGACTCTCTACCAGCGTAGTGTCCACATGAAAGAATCACATGACATAGGAGATCAGAAGGCCAAAACTCCTGAACAACACGCTCTAACTGGGCTGTGGAGTAATCCCAAGTCAGCCCCGGAGCTGGTGAGGGTGTGTAGGTTGTGTAATGGGGAGGTAACCAGCATGGTGCTGAAGAGACATCTGATAGAACATAGAGAGTTGGACCACTTTGTATGTTTGTTTTGTGATAAAACAGTGCCTAGTATTGGGGGCATCAAGTCTCATATCCTCCGGAACCATCCTTTCATCACCAGCAGACAGGTCGAGAAATCAGGGTTGGTAGGGGTGGTTGATATTGAACGGATGGCAAACATAGAACGGGCCCACGCCACCGCTTCAGATCTCCATACACCATCAGCTAGAAGGGTTAACCTATCCGGACCACTGGAACCTCCTCCACCTAGGATAACCGCTGATTCGGACATTGTGTTCCCCTGCACGGTCTGTTTTGAGGTGTTGTCTGTTGTGGATCACGTGACCAAGGAACACTGGCAGGACCACCATGACACGAGTAACCATGGTAACGTGAGCAATGGTAACACAACAAGTAATGGTAACCATGGTAACGGAGATGGTACATCATGGGGTTGTACTATTTGTGAACAGCGGTTCACTGATCGGGCTACATTTACCTTCCACATGACCCACCACGCCAGTGACAGCGTTACCTTTGCCCAGAGTCACGTGGACATCCAAAACACGTGTGGCTATTGCAGTCTAACAGTTGAAACACAACAATCTCTAGAGGGCCATCTCCTCATTCACCGGGCTGTTGGACATTTCAACTGCATCTTTTGTCGAGCTAAATCAGGCAGTCTTGAAATCATGAAGCAGCACATCTCCCAAGCACATCTTGACGGGGAAGCTCTAGCTAATGATCCCTCACGACACCTCAACGAAACACCTTTTAACAGCTCCATTTTCAAGTGTAGCATCTGCCTGAAAATGTGTAACAACCAATTCAACCTGAATTCCCACACTAAAGCCCACATTTTGGGTGGTAAACCGTGCCAGTTATGTAACTATAAGTTCAGGGACATGGGAACGTTAAAGAACCATCTCACACTAGTTCACGGAGCGAGTGATGATTATATCACAGCGCTGGATGCTGGGGCAACATCTCGGTGTGATGCGGTACCTGATTATTGCGAGCTATGTGACCGGACCTTCTCCTCCCAGGGTCGGTTCCAGAAACACCGGAAGGCGTGTCGGGAGAGTTTCCTGAAGCAGGACCACCAGAGTCCGGTGTTGCTGAGTTTGTTGGATACCCCAGATAGGAGTAGGGAGAATAGCGGGGCTCAGGAGGAGGAGGAGGAGGAGGAAGAGGAAGATTTAGAGTTTCTTCCTGCTAATCTCCCCATCAAGTCTGATCCTTCATCTACCCCTCCCTCTTCTTCAGAGTCACCACATAGTTACAATACAAGGAAGCGACCTCGATCCAGGATAACCGCTGATTCGGACATTGTGTTCCCCTGCACGGTCTGTTTTGAGGTGTTGTCTGTTGTGGATCACGTGACCAAGGAACACTGGCAGGACCACCATGACACGAGTAACCATGGTAACGTGAGCAATGGTAACACAACAAGTAATGGTAACCATGGTAACGGAGATGGTACATCATGGGGTTGTACTATTTGTGAACAGCGGTTCACTGATCGGGCTACCTTTACCTTTCACATGACCCACCACGCCAGTGACAGCGTTACCTTTGCCCAGAGTCACGTAGACATTCAAAACACGTGTGGTTATTGTAGTCTAACAGTTGAAACACAACAATCTCTAGAGGGCCATCTCCTCATTCACCGGGCTGTTGGACATTTCAACTGCATCTTCTGTCGAGCTAAATCAGGCAGTCTTGAAATTATGAAGCAGCACATATCCCAGGCACATCTTGACGGGGAAGCTCTAGCTAATGATCCCTCACGACACCTCAACGAAACACCTTTTAACAGCTCCATTTTCAAGTGTAGCATCTGCCTGAAAATGTGTAACAACCAATTCAACCTGAATTCCCACACTAAAGCCCACATTTTGGGTGGTAAACCGTGCCAGTTATGTAACTATAAGTTCAGGGACATGGGAACGTTAAAGAACCACCTAACATTAGTTCACGGAGCCAGTGATGATTATATAACAGCGCTGGATGCTGGGGCTACATCACGGTGTGACGCGGTCCCTGATTACTGTGAGCTATGTGACCGGACCTTCTCCTCCCAGGGTCGGTTCCAAAAACACCGGAAGGCGTGTCGGGAGAGTTTCCTGAAGCAGGACCATCAGAGTCCGGTGTTGTTGAGTTTGTTGGATACCCCAGATAGGAGTAGGGAGAATAGCGGGGCTCAGGAGGAGGAGGAGGAGGAGGAAGAGGAAGATTTAGAGTTTCTTCCTGCTAATCTCCCCATCAAGTCTGATCCTTCCTCTACCCCTCCCTCTTCTTCAGAGTCACCACATAGTTACAATACAAGGAAGCGACCACGATCATACACCAACATTATCCCAGCAAAACTTCTAACTGTTTCCTACGCAGATTATGCCAGGCAATCCTATTCCGCTGCTAAGCGGATGTCTTCACCCCTAAAGAAACCTGATTCATCCGATTTAGCCAAGGTAACCTCAACTGTTTCTGCTCTAACTGGTACACCCTCAATGGTAGCTAGCGATGTTGGTACCACCATGTCCTGTGAAGTGTGTGATCTAAACTTCTCCTCCCACAAACAACTCTACTGGCACCGCCACACCAAGCGGCATCTAGCCATGGAGATACAAGCGAGAGGTCCATCAGCAGTCAGCCGGGGAAAACACATGTGCGACTTGTGTGACCATGGTTACAATTGCAAGAAACAGTTACATTGGCACAAGAAGATTACACATGGTCCCCAACCCCAGCAGACACTGGCACCCAAACCACCCTCCATGGTGTCGGATCATCCCCTCGTTTATAACACACCTCCAAAACCTATCGAAATGAAACCTAGTGCTCCTCCTCTGGCTGCGGCAGGAGAGTCTCCGTCCAAGATAGACTCACAACTTTGGTGGAAGAATGTGACTAACCCCGGTGGTGCTCGTGGTAGTGAGGTAGCTGTGCCGGTGAAGGTGTCTGTGTGTCTCGGAAATAAGGATGAAAAGTTTGATGAAGGAGCAGAACAGGGAGATAATGTCATGGGAGAAAGCAGCTCTGGTTGTCAAAACGGTAATGGTAGAAATGAACCAGAAATTAAATCAGAAATTCAGGCAACTGAAAATATTGAACCAGAAACTATCCCCTCTTCCCCGTCCAATCATGAAGCGGATGGTAAAACTGTTGATACACCCTCCTCTGCTAAACCCACCAAATCCTTCATCTGTGAGTTATGCCAGGTAGACTTTAAATCCAACAAACAGCTGTACAACCACAAACGAACCTTGGCCCACATCCAACTATCCAAGAAGCTGGATCCAACTCACACTGATGTGTTTTACACGTGTGAGGAATGCCAGCTTGACTTCCAATCGTATAAACAACTGTGGAACCACAGACACTCCTTGCAGCACTGGGAGTTGTCTCAGAGGTTGAAACAACAACGGGGGGAAGGTGCCGGGGAGGGTGGTGGTGAGATTGGAGGTAGTTCTGCTGGTGAGGGTGATAATGGAAGTATAGGAGCCGGGGCTGATAGAAAAGGGGATAGTTCTGAAGCTGATAAGAATGGAGACGGTGCTGTTGAGGGTGGTACAGCTGTAGATATAAAAGGGGGCAGTACTGTCGCAGAGGAGGAAGGGGGAAATACAGCCGTCACAACTCGTTCATCCTCAACAAAAGAACAACCCCCAGCACCAACAGAGGAGAGCTGCAACTACGTCTGTCTAGACTGTGACTGTGTGTTTACCCACCAGACCCAGATGAAACAACACCGAACCAACTACAGTCACCAGATAATTACCATTGTTACCGCACCCTGGCAGAAACCATCAGCTAGTTCCTCGCCTAAAGAGAAACAACTGCCCCCTCCTCCTCCTCCCCCACCTCGGGTCCCAGCCAAGTGCTCCAAGGGTATGATATGTAGTGACAAGATACCATGTCGATACCACCAACCCAAGAAACCAACTCCTGAAAAACACGCTCCGTACCACTGTGAGAAATGTAACCTCCCCTTCACAGCTCTCAGAGCATACACGGTACACTGCAAACAACACTTAGAAGAAGGTTTCAAGTGTAAACTGTGTAAGCAGAAGTTTCAGTTCCGAAACTATAACAACGTCAAGAGACATTTAACGAAGATACATAAGGTCACCTCCGAGAAAGCCAAGGATTACTTGGAGACGTTTCATAGCTACAACCAGAATCAGAGTGAGGATGAAAATTGTGTGGAGAAGCTGTTGGAAGATGCTGGCCTAACTTTGGATAGGGTTGAAGAACACAAGAATTGGGTCACCACAGTTGACTGCAAGTACTGCAGGATATCGTTCGAGTGTGTTGGTGACATGTTAGTTCACGTTACAAGTGAGCACGATTCTACCTATCACCTGAGTTACCTACAGAGGTTTCTAGGGGATGAAGGGAGCTGTAGTGATGGCAGTGTGGACGATCATTCTCTGAGTGATGCTGAGTTGGATGGTGAATCAACTGTCCCTCTGATCAGGATAAAAAGGCCTCTTGTTGGAGGTGATGGTAGTTCTGGCAAGAAGCCAAAGTTTGGTTCCAAGCTGATCACCCCAGCAGCTGGTGACAACTCGGTAGTGGGAGAGGAGGGAGAGAGCACGGTGGGCACTAAACGACAGTATGTGTGCATTCTTTGTAACCATGGTTTCACTGTTTATCTCGCATGGTGGTATCACTCCAAACGGGAACATGACTTCTCTAATGTCAGTTATTACGGGGGAACACCTGACAGCAAGCTACCTGGTAAGAGTTATGAGAGCAGCTGTAAGAAGAATGTGAGAGCAGAATGCCCTGAATGTCGGGCTATATTCAGCCAGAGGCTACTACTCGAGGAACACCTTGCAGTTCATAAAAAACCAAAATGTTTCCGTTGTGACTTCTGTTGTAAACGGTTCAACTCCTGTAAGAACGCCTCACGACACAGATTGAAATGCCACACTGTGGTGACATATGGTAGGAAGTGGTGGGTTTGCCGGGAGTGTGATGGGGTCCAGTTTCCCAGGGCTGAGGACCTCATAGATCATGTCCAGGAGAATCATTATACAGGGGGCAAGGGGCAGGATAATGCAGCTGTTACCTTCTGTTGTCCTACCTGTGGGAAGGTGTATAACAAGGAGAGTACATTTGAGGCGCATATCAAGGAGTGTGATCCTGAGAACATTCGGGACTGATATATGACGGGAATTTATTGTCGCTGGATTATTATATTCCCTGCTGGTTTGGTGAAATTTCCCGAGTGTTTGGAGGATTGAATTAGGATCAATTTAACTGTGAGCTGTTTTATGTTATTCATCTTGATGAATTGAACTCTAGAAAGAGGTATTACAATCTTGAGCCGGTTTATTTTTGAAAAAAGAGCAGCTGAAAGTGTGTCGAGACTACGATCTCAAATGAGTCTCATTTATAGGGTCGGGTCCCAGCCAAGTGCTCCAAGGGTATGATATGTAGTGACAAGATACCATGTCGATACCACCAACCCAAGAAACCAACTCCTGAAAAACACGCTCCGTACCACTGTGAGAAATGTAACCTCCCCTTCACAGCTCTCAGAGCATACACGGTACACTGCAAACAACACTTAGAAGAAGGTTTCAAGTGTAAACTGTGTAAGCAGAAGTTTCAGTTCCGAAACTATAACAACGTCAAGAGACATTTAACGAAGATACATAAGGTCACCTCCGAGAAAGCCAAGGATTACTTGGAGACGTTTCATAGCTACAACCAGAATCAGAGTGAGGATGGAAATTGTGTGGAGAAGCTGTTGGGAGATGCTGGCCTAACTTTGGATCGGGTTGAAGAACACAAGAACTGGATCACAACAGTTGACTGCAAGTACTGCAGGATATCGTTCGAGTGTGTTGGTGACATGTTAGTTCACGTTACAAGTGAGCACGATTCTACCTATCACCTGAGTTACCTACAGAGGTTTCTAGGGGATGATGGGAGCTGTAGTGATGGCAGTGTAGACGATCATTCTCTGAGTGATGCCGAACTGGATGGAGAATCAACTGTCCCTCTGATCAGGATAAAGAGGCCTCTTGTTGGAGGTGGTGGTAGTTCTGGCAAGAAGCCAAAGTTTGGTTCCAAGCTGATCACCCCAGCAGCTGGTGACAACTCGGTAGTGGGAGAGGAGGGAGAGAGCACGGTGGGCACTAAACGACAGTATGTGTGCATTCTTTGTAACCATGGTTTCACTGTTTATCTGGCATGGTGGTATCACTCCAAACGGGAACATGACTTCTCCAATGTCAGTTATTACGGGGGGACGCCTGACAGCAAGCTACCTGGTAAGAGTTATGAGAGTAGCTGTAAGAAGAATGTGAGAGCTGAATGTCCTGAATGTCGGGCTATATTCAGCCAGAGGCTTCTACTCGAGGAACACCTTGCAGTGCACAAAAAACCAAAATGTTTCCGTTGTGACTTCTGTTGTAAACGGTTCAACTCCTGCAAGAACGCCTCACGACACAGATTGAAATGCCACACTGTGGTGACATATGGTAGGAAATGGTGGGTTTGCAGGGAGTGTGATGGGGTGCAGTTTCCCAGGGCTGAGGACCTCATAGATCATGTCCAGGAGAATCATTATACAGGGGGCGAGGGGCAGGATAATGCAGCTGTTACCTTCTGTTGTCCTACCTGTGGGAAGGTGTATAACAAGGAGAGTACATTTGAGGCGCATATCAAGGAGTGTGATCCTGAGAACATTCGGGACTGATATATGACGGGAATTTATTGTCGCTGGATTATTATATTCCCTGCTGGTTTGGTGAAATTTCCCGAGTGTTTGGAGGATTGAATTAGGATCAATTTAACTGTGAGCTGTTTTATGTTATTCATCTTGATGAATTGAACTCTAGAAAGAGGTATTACAATCTTGAGCCGGTTTATTTTTGAAAAAAGAGCAGCTGAAAGTGTGTCGAGACTACGATCTCAAATGAGTCTCATTTATAGGGTCTTTAATTATTTTATGGTTTTGTATTTTTTGTGTGTGAATCATCTCTCTTTATTTTACCAACCCTTTATATAACGAGTCATAGAATATAAACATCAGATCTGCTGTTACCAAAACGAAATGTGCATAATTTACAAAATAATAATCGGAAGAAATCAGTCCTAATTTCCCCGCCCTCATTATATATCTCTCTGGGAGATGATAAATAGTCACTGATTAAGTCCAAACTACGTTATATCGAGTCCCAACTGTGAATGTTGATATAGTCCCATATTAGATAGTGTCCCGTGTTGAATCCCCGTTGTTAGATAGATTGAGGGGGTGACGGCATGGGACTGGTTTTGTTAGTTGGTCGAGCTAGAACGGTATTCTGGCAGACAGTCGCTATGGTTACTGCTTGTACTGAACTATCTGACGTCTGGGAATAGGGGGATGTGGGGTTAGTAAAATATATATTTCATCTGCTAGATCGGATTATTCAGTGCCACCCTAACTTCTAGTAAAATGGTGGGACTGGGTACCTTGTATTTCCAGTATGAGTGGGTTTTCCGTTCGTCTTTGTTCCTACAATAGTAATCCCATGTCGTCCACCTGTAATAACAGGGAGTGTGAGGTACTGCAGGAACTTGAGGGGGTCTATAGTATCATTGTTGTTAAGAGAAAGTCAAAGATGTGACACTCACCCATGGTATAGGAGATAGAGATGTAGTCGAAGTAGGTTTGTTACCAGTACAAATGCTACGGCCATTAGAAGAAGTAAAACAATCAATAACGTTACTAAAATTGCCGGATCAACCGGCCGTCCCAATATCTTTGGCATGTTAGTCCAACCTGAAAATTTGGGAAAATTAGATAACAGCAGATCTGACCACAGAATAATTCCCTGAGAGAAAGCAACAATTCAACTCTTAGCTGCAGCCGGTCGAAGACCGACAATGTTCTCAGTTCTGGTCGGTGCCGCCAGATCTGATCGGAAAGTCCACTTCCTTCCTCCTCTCGCGCGCGATTTCCCACCACATGTGCTTTTCTTCAGAACGCTCCGCGCGCACCCTCTCAACCCCAGTACGGAGACCTCGCGCGTTCCAAACATGGATAATTGATCCTGTGTTCGTGTTCCTTAGCAACCAAGCATAACAACCCAAATCCGCTTTCCCGTACCTAAATCAGCAAGAAACTGTCTCTGTTTAAAACTCAGTCTATATAAAACGTAGGTAGTGTTTCCCATAACAATAAGAGCGTATGTAGATGCGGAGAGAAGTAGTCCTATGTAGCACCTGCGAGTGGAGATTGTGTGAGAGGGAGGGTAAAAATTACAACTTTCTAGCGTGTGGAGGAGGGCTTTAAATTAGTAGAGCACGTGGCCAGGGGGTACACGCACTGTATTGTGGTCGGTGGCCAGCTAGCGCATAATTAAACTACAGGGGGGGGTGGGGGGGGCTACTACGAGTTGCCAAGCTAGCCGCCATTGAACAAAACAAACTACGAGATTGTAGATGGCGGGGTATGGAGTATTATGCGGTGGTTTGTAATTGTATGTTGCTCAACATGTAATATGATGGTACATCGATATTGGTATGAATGTGGGACCTAATAAAAAGTACACCTGCTCCCACTGGGGGAGGGGGGAAAGAAAAGCTACACTCAAATGTTCCATCGCGATGGTAGGGATTTTTTGTTCAAACTCTGGAGCGTGGGGAAGGAGGGTCGAACAAGGCAAGGTAGGGGACTGTAATTAGAGATTCACTAACCCATAGTTGTGCCTCCCCACACAGTTGTTGATGTAATCGCAGTGATGATCAAACCTCAGAACACACTTGTTACAGTGAGAACAGTGCC
Organism: Pleurobrachia bachei; assembly: GCA_000695325.1. Taxonomy (NCBI): domain Eukaryota; kingdom Metazoa; phylum Ctenophora; class Tentaculata; order Cydippida; family Pleurobrachiidae; genus Pleurobrachia; species Pleurobrachia bachei. The sequence goes on from AVPN01000954.1 coordinate 16,094, forward strand.
TGCTTGTTTTGTCTCTGAAACACATTGTTGTTAACAATATGCAATTGTAATTTAGAAATTGAACAATCATTTTATGAGATTGGAGACTTGAATCTTTGGGATTAAATATGGGGTTATATTTGTTACATAATCATATGATAATCTCTCTCGGTGTTCAACGGTCATGAGTAATGCTGCTAGCTTCAAGGACCGGCTGAGAGTGTATAGCGATGAACGGGGACGGAAAAGTGTTTATGGAGAAGTGCAGGGTGAGGTATTCGATCTTTTGAAGGACCTGTTTACTCTTGCTGGTATGACGGACTCTTTTCCGAAGAGTTTGACTGCCGGTCGTGGTGCGTGGGACGGTGTGAAATGTCTGACTAAGAGCAAGATTAAAGGAATTAAGAAAGCAGATATGGATGATTTCACCGAGAAGGTCTGTCACCTGCTCATGGTTGCAACGATGGGTCGGGACCTAGCGGACTCATTACTTCAGGAGGAGACTTTTGGATAGTCAGGAGGAACTGGTTGCGGCACAAAGGTCATTGGTAGAGTCCCAGGATACCCTTGTTAAGCTACAGTGCCAGTTGCTGGAAAAAAGAGACAAGGAGATCACTGCCGTGCAGTCAACAGCTGAGAAGGAGATAAAGACTTTCTCGTCTGTACTCAAGAAGGGTTGTGACACAGCCTTAGCACCGCAGCGGGTACGTCAGGCTATAGTTGTAGCTACCGAGGACAGGACGAGCAATGTTATAGTTCACGGTTTGACTGATGACCCTACCGAAAACGATCTGGACCTGGAGCACGATGTCAAAGGACTATTTAACTATATGGGTACGTGTATCACTGGTATTTTAAGAATGACGAGACTTGGGAAGTATAAGGAGGGTTCTGACCGACCAGTAAAACTGCGTTTAGTTGGCAAGGACTTCCGAGATCATGTACTATCCAGCAAGAAAGCTTTGAAGAACTCTGATCGGCATAAACATGTTTATATTTCCCCTGACCGTTCTCCAGAGGAGAGAGAGGAGAGGAGGAAGCTGGTGGTGGCGTTGAAGGAAAGGAAAGTGACGGAGCCGGGGAAGACCTTTGGAATTCGAA
>AVPN01000955.1:0-18572 GCA_000695325.1 Pleurobrachia bachei
GGGCAGCCCGACGAGGAGGAGACAGTGGTTGACCGGACCCCCTACCCCTAGTTAGTCTGTATATCCCTTGAGATTTCTAAACCCCTATGCCTTTTTGCAAAAGGGCGGGGAAAAATATACCTGAATCATCTCGGACGAGCTCGAAGGGTGTTGCAAGTTTGGAGAAATCCTCATCCGGGAAAATACCCTCCAAGAGACCATCAATATATGATTTCTCCTCGTCAACTACCACCACTTCCTCATCCTGACATGGGGGGCATTAGACACATCATTGTAGGGTGTGTACAAATGTATAGAATAATGTTACAACTTAAATAATGGGGTTGTTAAAAGTAGAAGTCTCTGCATCTATTAATATTGTATGCTAGATATAGGCAGACCAATACCCCAATCATTCTCATTACCTGTCCCAGCCAGAAAGACTCCAGATTAACCCTGGCTCTCTCCACGGGTAGCATGAAGTGAACTATACAGTGTCCCAGTTCAAAGGAGCTCCATGTAGACCCGATGGAACGTCGTGTTGCGTCCATTTCGTAGTCTCGTGTCATCTGCAATAATGGGGGTATAATGTTGGGGTAACGTGGGGAGCAGTGAGGAGTGTATCTTGGCAATGTAGGGATAACACGTGGCTTTATGAGGGGGGGGGGTTGTGGCTTTAGAGGGAGGGGGATGGCGTGGCTTTAGGGGGATTTAGGGGCTAGAGTCTGAAGGATTGGGGGAGCAATGAGGACAACTTGTAGCGGTTAGCAAAGTTGATAGTAGTCAGAGGCCATTTGCATTCTTGCTATGTTTAGTCTGATTTGTGTAGTAGTACAATAACGGGAGTAGTACGAGTCTAAGAGAGGGAGCCCAAATATGGGGATGGGACGGGGCAAATAAACTACTAACCATTTTTGAGAAGGTGAGGGCTGTATCTCGCATATGTCGAGTATTGTGCACAGATGCTACAATCACATGATCTGCTCTGTGTTTGTTGCTAACCTGGGCGATATGTTGAATTTAGGTAAAATTATTTCATTAGGACAGTCAAATACTAATAGAAAAAACCACCCAGTAGCCCAAATATTTACCTCAATAATCTCACTATCGAAGCACTTTGAATCGCGTAGAAACCTCGCAATATGATCGAGAGGAGCAGGATCACCAGGCGAGTATTTAGAGAGAGGGACATCTTCCATGATCACCCTCTCACCCGTCCTCTCTGTGTAATAAATATTATAGTCAGCCGCCTCTCTTGATTCAATGAGACCTACCTAAGGAATGGATGTATTAATTAATTAATTAACTCATTAATTGGCGGGAAAATTAAAATTTACCGAGCCATCCTTGAGGAATAGTTCCCAATCTCAGTAATATCTCACCTCTTTTTGAACAACCGGTTCTGGTTGTGGTATGTCAGGTCCAAAAAGGGAATCTAGATCACCAATGATGTTCCGCACCTCCCCATCACCAACCGGCCAAACCTCCTCTATTTTGGCTAAACTCTCCTTCACCCTGTCTTGTATTCTCGATGGGTGAAAACCTCGTGATAACATTCCGTTATCAGCTGTATCATCGGATGAGTGTTCTTGTGACTTGGGTTGTTCCTGATGTAACGTTTCCTGTATCGAGGGTTCGTCAGTTGTTCCCTCCTCTGCACTTGTCTCAGCAACATTTCTCTTCCTCTGTTTTCTGTTCTTTTTCACATCATCAGGTCTGAATATACCAGGCCCCGTTTTCATGATACTTGGCCCACTATCCTGCCCATACAGAGGCATCCTTTCAAACTCTAATATCCTTCTCTTACTCTTGTCTGTTATTCCCGTTTCTATTTCTAATCGGTCCTGGATCTCTTTTCTTTTGGAACCCTTCATTTTGTGGGCTGAGACTGTTGTGTGGAGTGGACGGAGGAAGGACCGGATACATATCAAACCACAACGATTGGTCATCATGATGCTATAAAGAGATGTTGGGTTAGTTGTTGGAGGCAAATAGAGAAACGTACGGATATATTATTATGTGGTAACTTGTAAATGTAGTCGTGCAATAAAAATGTGTATGTCGGATATATGATACAAGAATAAAGTACATTTATACATTGTCTCTGACAGTCCTTTTCTGAATCTGACCCACCCCGTTAAAACCCTCTTTCACAGATTAAACTCGCTCCCTCTCAGCCTTCCTGATTCGCTTGTCAATAACACGTGGCGTGAGGGGGGGGGCTGTGGATTTAGAGGGAGGGGGATGGCGTGGCTTTAGGGGGATTTAGGGGCTAGAGTCTGAAGGATTGGGGGAGCAATGAGGACAACTTGTAGCGGTTAGCAAAGTTGATAGTAGTCAGAGGCCATTTGCATTCTTGCTATGTTTAGTCTGATTTGTGTAGTAGTACAATAACGGGAGTAGTACGAGTCTAAGAGAGGGAGCCCAAATATGGGGATGGGACGGGGCAAATAAACTACTAACCATTTTTGAGAAGGTGAGGGCTGTATCTCGCATATGTCGAGTATTGTGCACAGATGCTACAATCACATGATCTGCTCTGTGTTTGTTGCTAACCTGGGCGATATGTTGAATTTAGGTAAAATTATTTCATTAGGACAGTCAAATACTAATAGAAAAAACCACCCAGTAGCCCAAATATTTACCTCAATAATCTCACTATCGAAGCACTTTGAATCGCGTAGAAACCTCGCAATATGATCGAGAGGAGCAGGATCACCAGGCGAGTATTTAGAGAGAGGGACATCTTCCATGATCACCCTCTCACCCGTCCTCTCTGTGTAATAAATATTATAGTCAGCCGCCTCTCTTGATTCAATGAGACCTACCTAAGGAATGGATGTATTAATTAATTAATTAACTCATTAATTGGCGGGAAAATTAAAATTTACCGAGCCATCCTTGAGGAATAGTTCCCAATCTCAGTAATATCTCACCTCTTTTTGAACAACCGGTTCTGGTTGTGGTATGTCAGGTCCAAAAAGGGAATCTAGATCACCAATGATGTTCCGCACCTCCCCATCACCAACCGGCCAAACCTCCTCTATTTTGGCTAAACTCTCCTTCACCCTGTCTTGTATTCTCGATGGGTGAAAACCTCGTGATAACATTCCGTTATCAGCTGTATCATCGGATGAGTGTTCTTGTGACTTGGGTTGTTCCTGATGTAACGTTTCCTGTATCGAGGGTTCGTCAGTTATTCCCTCCTCTGTACTTGTCTCAGCAACATTTCTCTTCCTCTGTTTTCTGTTCTTTTTCACATCATCAGGTCTGAATATACCAGGCCCCGTTTTCATGATACTTGGCCCACTATCCTGCCCATACAGAGGCATCCTTTCAAACTCTAATATCCTTCTCTTACTCTTGTCTGTTATTCCCGTTTCTATTTCTAATCGGTCCTGGATCTCTTTTCTTTTGGAACCCTTCATTTTGTGGGCTGAGACTGTTGTGTGGAGTGGACGGAGGAAGGACCGGATACATATCAAACCACAACGATTGGTCATCATGATGCTATAAAGAGATGTTGGGTTAGTTGTTGGAGGCAAATAGAGAAACGTACGGATATATTATTATGTGGTAACTTGTAAATGTAGTCGTGCAATAAAAATGTGTATGTCGGATATATGATACAAGAATAAAGTACATTTATACATTGTCTCTGACAGTCCTTTTCTGAATCTGACCCACCCCGTTAAAACCCTCTTTCACAGATTAAACTCGCTCCCTCTCAGCCTTCCTGATTCGCTTGTCAATAGCACTCCTCAGGATATATAGCCCCTCGATGTCAAGACTCGGCAACAGAGACGTGACAGCATTAATTATCGGTGTCTCAACTGACTTCCGAATAATCGATTCAGCTGAAATGTTTCAGGGAGATAAAATGCAAAAAGTTTACAGGTTCGACCGGGTTTTGTTGGGTCCTGGAAGACGCACAATTCGTCTTGTGATAACCACTACACCACCGAACCGACAGACAATAAGCAATTGTTTGAAATATTATCTGTTGAACTTACCATCGCTATATGCAGAGGAGATAGATACCGCAGATTTGGGTCGGATAGTTTTCTGGGAGGGAATGAGAGGTAAATTTAGTAGAGAAAACGGGGATTTAACATCATCACCGAATAACCGCGGCAGTGAAAATTCGAAGCGCGCGATAGTAGTGCTGAATACTATGCGAAACACAGCAGAAATCGATTTGGCAGTCGCGCGTTCCAGTAAAGAGCCTAAGAATCGCGTGCCTGTGGCAAAACAGCGGTTTTGGTTTTCGGTAGTCAGTTCTCGGTCGTTTACCTTCTTTTTCTTAACCTCCAGCTCATTCAAGTTCTCTTTCACAACTGAAATGGGAACATTGTTGAACAGATACATAGAACATTAAAATATCGACAATATGGGGAAGTTTGGCGGGGGATCGGTAACGAAATTACCCCTCCCTTGCCGGCGCGAAGGTGGGGTTATTTCGTAACCAAGGATGAGTCCACCTTTTTGAGAGGACAACACCTACCAATATTATCAAGTTTAAGCAACTTGGGCAGGATCTCAAGGACACTTTGTCGGTAATTCTCTGTATTACAACACGGATTATCGCTCAGCCACAGCACTCTTAAATTAATTTGGGCAGCGATTCCAGATGCCGGAGCTGCCCAAGATCTGAAATATCATTCCTCCGGATGTATAGCTCGGATAATCGGTGACAGTGAACAAGATCGCCCAGAGATGAAACCTTGTTAGCCGAGATAGTTAAGACTTCCAAGTTGGGCATATACTCAAGTATAGATAGGTCGGTGATTCCAAGACCCCAGCAGTTTAGGTGTCGAACTGAATCAAGGGTAGGGGCTCGGGAGCGAGATAGAACACATTTCTCTGTTAGTGCTACCATGTCTAGATAAAATGAATATTAGTTAAATTTCATAATATTTAGGGAAAGTGATTGTAATTTGTAATAAAATACATTTCGTTCTAAAAGAGCATCCCAAGATAGTCAATACAATAACACTACAGATATATTTGCCTGGCTAGAATGTGGAGGGTTAGAACATAACAAATATTCCCGAAATAACAGATATATCATTCAGTTTTCTCTGTGAGAAGTTCCTGTAGCTCAACCAACAACTGACTGACTGGTAACCCAACAACGTTGCTATAGCAACCGTTCACCTTCTCCACTAGCACTGCCCCTAGGGACTGTATCCCATAACCCCCTGCTTTATCCATTGGCTCCCCAGTTGTCACATACCATCTTATCATCTCATCACTAACCCTCCTCAACAACACCTCAGTCTCGGTATAAAATGTCCGCTCCCTCTCACCGTACAACAAACACACCCCTGTCACAACTGTGTGGGTCCTTCCATCGCTCAACCCTTTCAACATCTCAAACGCGTGATCTTTGTCCCTTGGTTTCTCTAGAATGGCACCGTCAGCTGACACGACAACAGTGTCAGCACCAACGATAACACCATCCCGGTGTTCACCCCACACCTCCCTGGCCTTACCCCGGGCTGTTGATATGGTGTACTCTCCCGCGGTGACACCTGATTTGGAGAGGTTTTCCTCGAATTTTGAGGGGATGACCTCTGCGGGGATGCCGATCTTTGCCATTAGTTCCTTCCTTCTGGGAGATCCACTGGCCAGGATCACCCTGTATCCAGATAGGAAGGAATGGGACATGGCTCTGAGCTAAGAGGGGATAAGTGATTTGTAGCGAGTTTAATGAATAGAAGACTATAAAAAAGAACAGGAATTAAAAATGTGCAAAACTTTAAAAAAATACTATACTATTGCCAAATCCTCGTTATCTTCAATAACTTCCCCTGTGTTCAATAACAAATTCAACAACTCTTTATCAAGTTTCCCAAGTCCTCCCAAATGTCCTGCAGCAGTCCCAATTTCCCTATCCCTTGTCAATAAAAACGAAGTAAGGTGCGTCTCTACAACATCACGTCTCCCCATTTTACCAGCTAGTAATGTCTCGCTCAGTGCACTGCTGTACCCAAAATTATTGCAATAGCTATAAAAGTACATTTGGGCAGTTGCATTTTTCTGATTTTGGTGTTTCCTGGTGTAGGATTTGAGATTGCCCGGTAGGATAGGCCAGAATGACCGAACAACCCGGGTGTAGTAACCCGTTCCTTCAACCTGCCGCAGCAGTTCATACAACCCTCCGTTGCCACCGGCTGTTGTTATGGCAACATGAAACGCAACGTGAACTGAGAAGTGTTCCACAATTTTTAGTAGCCATGCATTATCGTGAAGAAGTGATAAACTGAAGTCAGGGAATTGCAGAAGTTTTGGTAGGTCACGTGACTTTATGATGTCATCAAGATCTTCATTGTGCCTGGTAAGCACTTCAATCTTGTCACTGATATCACCATCTAACTCAGGGCAAAGTGTCTGGAGATTCTGGAGGTCTACAGAGGAGAAATATACCGTGTTCTCATGGTAACACTCCGCAAACAACCCTCTAGCCATGTCACTGTTACCCCGTGCTGAACTCCCATATATCGTCCACAGGTTCTTCCCGTACTCCGACATGACACCCCCATCAAAGAGTGTCCTGGTAAGATCCAGGACGGTTTGGGAGGGTAAGGAGGGGAATGTCAGGGTGAAGATATCATCGAGATAATCGCTGGCAGATAGGGTGTTTTGAAGGGAATGGAGGACGTGTGCTAAAGTGGCTACTGCACTCTCATCTCCCCAACTGACCTCCATTATTGGGAGGATTAGGTCAGTATTGGACCCTTCCTCCATGCACCTCATAACAAGGTCCCCTCTCTGGTGAGGGGTCAGCAGGGACACTAGAGGACCCATGACACCCTCTCCAGAAGACTCTACACTTTCTCCAGAAGACTCAACACCCTCACCCTTTTTGGAGGCCCGATCAAGTAGCTGACTCACATACCAAGTCATATTGGGGTTATTGGGCAGGAACCCCGGACGTGATACCTTGTGCAGGAAGTATGGTAAAAGAGGTGATGTTAGGTATCTTGTGGCTAGCTCCAACACCTGCTTCTGGGGTGTGGGGAGATTGGGAGGTGTCAGGATGCCTGCTACATCCAGGAAGGATCCTTGGCATGCTAGGAGGGTGGTGAGAAGGAGGTCATCTTGGTCATTGTGTAGGAATTCAAGGCATGTTTGACGCAACACATCGTCTGGCATCTGAAAAAATTGGGAGATTACACGGATATATATGAGTCGGACATGAGTTCAAAATAGGGAACCCCTCTACTTTCCTGACAGTCGGACCCCGATTTCAAGAACCCCAATAAATCGGGATGATCCTTTTTCCCGAGTGCGAGCACACCGGTAAATTGGGGTCCGATTGTACAACTAGCACCCTATCTATGGAAGTGTATCTATACCTTGAGTTCCATCAGTATGTTGTATATGGACACTCTGTCTCGCTGGTTAGACAGGTGAACAAGGTATCGTGTGAAGATTTCCAACCTGCTCCCGGGGTCTGAGTCTTGTAACAGCTTCCCAACCACTGAGATGAGGGGATGGTGAGGGGGGGATGGCAACCTTTGCGCTTGCCAGCGCAGGGAATGTGTGACATTCATTAACATCCCAAGAAAGTGCTAACAAACAGTAATTCAATGTACCTGCTAAGCTGGCTCCAGGGTAAATAGTACAGAGAGCAGCCAGTTTGGCCAGATCCCCACACGTCATGACATGCCTGATAACAAGCTCCACGACCCCGATAGGGGCCGAGGGATCAACTAGGATAGGCCGGATAAGTTGGAAACAGTCCAGCACCTCTTTCAGTTGAACACCACTAAGACACCTAGGAATAAGATCACAGGTGTTCGTGTGATTCTTATTATGAAGGGTGAATAGTTCCTACTGAACTCATGCAGTGTGTTCAATGTTCATTGTGATCGAAAAAGCGGGAATTCCTAACCTGGCCAGATAATCAGTGTGTCCCTGGTCGAGCAACGTGACTTTATGATGTCATCAAGCTCCTCATTGTGCCTGGTCAGCACTTCAATCTTGTCACTGATATCACCATCTAACTCAGGGCAAAGTGTCTGGAGATTCTGGAGGTCTACAGAGGAGAAATATACCGTGTTCTCATGGTAACACTCCGCAAACAACCCTCTAGCCATGTCACTGTTACCCCGTGCTGAACTCCCATATATCGTCCACAGGTTCTTCCCGTACTCCGACATGACACCCCCATCAAAGAGTGTCCGCGTGAGATCCAGGACGGTTTGGGAGTGTAGGGAGGGGAATGTCAGGGTGAAGATATCATCGAGATAATCGCTGGCAGATAGGGTGTTTTGAAGGGAATGGAGGACGTGTGCTAAAGTGGCTACTGCACTCTCATCTCCCCAACTGACCTCCATTATTGGGAGGATTAGGTCAGTATTGGACCCTTCCTCCATGCACCTCATAACAAGGTCCCCTCTCTGGTGAGGGGTCAGCAGGGACACTAGAGGACCCATGACACCCTCTCCAGAAGACTCTACACTTTCTCCAGAAGACTCAACACCCTCACCCTTTTTGGAGGCCCGATCAAGTAGCTGACTCACATACCAAGTCATATTGGGGTTATTGGGCAGGAACCCCGGACGTGATACCTTGTGCAGGAAGTATGGTAAAAGAGGTGATGTTAGGTATCTTGTGGCTAGCTCCAACACCTGCTTCTGGGGTGTGGGGAGATTGGGAGGTGTCAGGATGCCTGCTACATCCAGGAAGGATCCTTGGCATGCTAGGAGGGTGGTGAGAAGGAGGTCATCTTGGTCATTGTGTAGGAATTCAAGGCATGTTTGACGCAACACATCGTCTGGCATCTGAAAAAATTGGGAGATTACACGGATATATATGAGTCGGACATGAGTTCAAAATAGGGAACCCCTCTACTTTCCTGACAGTCGGACCCCGATTTCAAGAACCCCAATAAATCGGGATGATCCTTTTTCCCGAGTGCGAGCACACCGGTAAATTGGGGTCCGATTGTACAACTAGCACCCTATCTATGGAAGTGTATCTATACCTTGAGTTCCATCAGTATGTTGTATATGGACACTCTGTCTCGCTGGTTAGACAGGTGAACAAGGTATCGTGTGAAGATTTCCAACCTGCTCCCGGGGTCTGAGTCTTGTAACAGCTTCCCAACCACTGAGATGAGGGGATGGTGAGGGGGGGATGGCAACCTTTGCGCTTGCCAGCGCAGGGAATGTGTGACATTCATTAACATCCCAAGAAAGTGCTAACAAACAGTAATTCAATGTACCTGCTAAGCTGGCTCCAGGGTAAATAGTACAGAGAGCAGCCAGTTTGGCCAGATCCCCACACGTCATGACATGCCTGATAAGTAGCTCCACGACCCCGATAGGGGCCGAGGGATCAACTAGGATAGGCCGGATAAGTTGGAAACAGTCCAGCACCTCTTTCAGTTGAACACCACTAAGACACCTAGGAATAAGATCACAGGTGTTCGTGTGATTCTTATTATGAAGGGTGAATAGTTCCTACTGAACTCATGCAGTGTGTTCAATGTTCATTGTGATCGAAAAAGCGGGAATTCCTAACCTGGCCAGATAATCAGTGTGTCCCTGGTCGAGCCAGTAGAGTGCAGTTGTGATTCTATCCAGGGTGGAGCTTACCGGGAGTTCTGATAACATCTTCTCTTTTCCATCAAGATAGCTCGCTTGTTTCTGTGTGTTTCGTGGCTTTTTCTTAAAAGTAGCACCCCTGGAAAACAGTCAATAGTTGCTAAAGATCCCTCAAACCACATTGAAGTTGCAATTTTGAGTCGGAATTTAGATACCCCTTCTCCTCGATCGAGCCCTCCCTCCCACACAACTAACTTGGTACGGAGCTTGGAGACCACTGCAGTGAGATAGAGTGAAGAATTTGTAGGATCCGCTACAAGCTGTTCGCTAAAGAGACCCTTCAGCTGCTTCCACGCGTCAGGTCTCTGCATGGATAAGATCTGTAGTGCCGAGCTGTGCTTGTCAGGCGGTACCCCCTCCAGTACCCCCTCAGGGATGGAACTGAGAAGTGGCAAGTGATCGGGTAGTGGCAGGGATGCCGCTACTGCCCGAGCCTCGGCCAGGGTAGTGAAACATCGGAGGGGTCGGACACATTGGCGAATCATTACAAGTTACATTCTCATGATTCTATAGAGGAAAAGAAGGATTGTTAGCTGCATTTGTACTCTCTTCACACCCCGGTGTCCCGATTTTTTTTTCATGCCCGGAATTTTCATTTTAGGGGCTCGTTTTGCTGCAGGAATTATACTGTTTGCTGCAGTCATGGATATGGATTTTCCAAATTTTCTACTGTTCTAAACATGATTTCATTGGGAAAATAACCCGGCAGTCCCTATAAGATTGGAATATTCCCCTACTGCAGGCTACAAGGCCAACATCCAGCTGAAAGATAACTACGTGGCTAAGTGGATCCCTTCAAGACCAGTCCCATACAACTTGCAGAAACACATGGAAAAGGAGGTACAGACACTAATCGATTCAGGTCAAATTGAAAAATGCAGCACTCCCAGCTTGTGGAACAGTCCTATCTTTCTCGTTAAAAAGCCAGGTACAAATGACAGCTACAGGCTTATACAAGATCTTCGGCAGCTAAATGCAAATTGCCTTCCAGATCAGTTTGCTCTTCCTAACGTTAACAGCATAATGGACAATATGACAGAGTGTAATTGGTTAACGTCCATGGATTTCACAAAAGGGTTTAACCAGATCCGTTTGGATGAGGAAAGCAGACCTCTAACAGCTTTCAGCCCGGTGTCCCGATTTTTTTTTCATGCCTGGAATTTTCATTTTAGGGGCTCGTTTTGCTGCAGGAATTATACTGTTTGCTGCAGTCATGGATATGGATTTTCCAAATTTTCTACTGTTCTAAACATGATTTCATTGGGAAAATAACCCGGCAGTCCCTATAAGATTGGCATATTCCCTGGAATATTCCCCTACTGCCGTCCCCTGCAGTCCCTGTAAGATTGGAATATTCCCTGGAATATTCCCCTACTGCCGTCCCCTGCAGTCCCTGTAAGATTGGAATATTCCCTGGACTATTCCCTCTAAAGTCCCTGCAGTTCACAGTTATGAACATTCTTGAGATATCCCTGCTGCAGTGCTGTAGAGATGGAACATCTCTTGAAAATTCCATTTCTGCAGTCGCTGCAGCACTGCAGCAGGCACTGCAGCGATGGAAAATTCCAGGAAAATTCCACTGCTGCAGCACTGCAGCACTGCAACAGTGATAGTAACGATCTCACCCCTTTGTAAAGCTATGGGGAAAAAAGAGAGCTATGTTAAAGTATGAATCTCTCTTTTCTTTCCCCTTCCCCCTTACTTGACTGTTGTCGGTGCACTAGGCACAACTGGGGCATGCCCAAACATATTCTATCTGTTACACACTGCTGCAGCACTGCTCTGTGTGTAAGTATAGGAAATATCTCCTGCTGCAGCAGCTGCTGCAGTCCCCTAAAATTTTCTCATTTTGCTGCATAAATTTTATTTTGCTGCAGAATTTTTGCATTTATCTTTCCTTCATATTCCAGAGATCGGGACACTGGGCTTCACACTCCAAAATAAACGCATTTTTTTCTAAAATGGAAGCAGAAAGCTATAAGGACATTTAAAAATATAAAGTTCGCTTATCAAATTGAAATAAAGGAAGGCATATAGTTGCCCTCTCTATCTGTCTCTCTCATTCACTGATAAGTTTTCCAAAGTACACTGTCACAGTTTTAACTCTTCTATTCAAGAAATTCTGCTCCACCTCCACCTTCTTGCCCGGTTCCACCAGCTCAATAACCTCATCTACACTTACGTTCCGGGGCAGAAACAGGGCAATATTCTCGGATATCTGCATCGCTGCTGACATCATTTTATCACAATCAGGGGTAAGGTTGGAGAGGGAGTACACGTCTTCTCGAAGGTATTCCGGACCACCCCACGGAGGGGAGAGGAACACTACATCAGCCCTCAGGGAAGGGGCTATCTTGAGGAAGTCCCCGACAATAAACTCAATCCTGTCCTCCACTCCATAAACCGTGGCATTATTCCTCGCCAGTTCTATCTTTATTGGATCTATGTCGATTGCAATGACTCGGTGACATGTCATGGCCAGCTGGATGGCGTTCCCACCTGCCCCGCAAAATCCATCGACTGCCACATCGCACCCTAGTCGGTAGGAAATGTGTTCTGCGATTCGTTCCGGTGTTACACTAAACCAACTTTCCTGATCCAGCTTGATACCCTCGTCAAAGAGGGAGAATAACCGATACCGCTGTGACCAATATTTGTTGTAACCTGGTCCTATTGGGTTTTTAACTGGGGATTCACATGTCGGAACTGATCCGTTCTTCCCCTTTTTACCCACAACAATCACTTCCTTATTTGGAGTGTCATATTCCTTATATGGAGTGTCATCACCAGAGAATACAGCAACAGTGTCATCTTCACAGCCAGAGAATACAGCTACAACATCCTCCTCCTCTTTCTGACTCACTGATTCATGTTCATCCTCTTTGTGACGCACTGATCTTTGTTCATCCTCCATCCCTTCCTCACCACCGCTCTCCTCCTCTGATTCGAAGAACACATGATGTTTAGGACGATCCTCAATGGCCCTTTTTCGTTTCTTTTTCGGCACTGGAACTCTAAGGGGTGCACTGTGGTTCTCAACGAAACAAGACTTGATCTGGTACCTTGGGCTGCTCTCACTCACAGTGAAACCTTTCCTCTTAATGGCCTGGTGAAGTTTTTCAGTGTAATTAGAACTTGGTTCCTCTACAGGAGGTTCTTCAAAACTCCCCGCTTCTTCTTCTTCTTCTGCTTCTTCTTCTTCCCCCACTTTATCACTCTCTTCCGATGACATTTCACCATCACCACCTACATTTGCCAAGTTCTGATTATTCTCATCATCCTCCTCCATTACCTCTCCCTCCTGCTCCACCTCCTCGCCCTCCTGGGGGTCGTTATTCACCACCATAACGTTGTTCCATTTCTGGTACTGGCTATAGTAATACTCCGCCTGTTTGGCCACATGAGCATCCCACTTCCCCAGCAGTTCCTCCGTCCAGATATCCTGGGCTTCCTTCTGCAGCGCCACTACCTCTGGATCATCCAAGTCACCCTGATCTCTCAGCTCAGCTTCCTGGAGCTTGTTAAACCGTGCAAAGGAGGGGTGTTTGGTAAGCCAGCTCGTCCAGATGAGATCAGGACCATGGGTGTTCCAATATGAGTCCCATGTCATTTCCTGGACGCCATTCTCCTCATCCAAAATAGGAATTCCACCTTCTTCAAATACTCCTTCATTAAAACTTTCATCGTTCTTTTCTGCCTTCTTTCTCCTCGGCCTCTTCCTTTTCTTCTTTTTCGCTTTACCGTTAAACTGCGTTGGTAACCCCATTTGTGCCATCTCTATCTGATCACTATCACGGGGTTTGTTTATCCGTTCAAAGAGAGTGTTGTCTAATAGATATGTATTGGTGAGAAGTAACTCCGTGCGGGAATGAGAGGTCTCCGGTTCGTCGCTCAAACTCAGAGAGGCAAGCAGCGATTCGGGATCAAGATCTTTCTTCTTCTGGAGATTGTATAAATAAATGCGTGAGAGGAGAAGAAACGTCTCCTCCATATTAATCCATCCTGAATGAAAACTGATTAAGAATTATTCTAAGTTATCAGGAATAGAGGGAGAGTCTCGTGTAAAAAACGGAGAAAAAACTAGCAAACAATATGTGTTACAAAATTGAAGACATTAAAGGTAACCCAAGTTTTACAAAAGTTCGAAACTCTCTCCTCAATGGAGTTGAATAAAACAACAACCTATCCCTCTCATTTTCAAGGGCTGTCTTCAAGTTTTGATTCTCTGTTATCAGAGCGAATGACAGCTCATTGTCCCTGGCAGTAGCTCGCCTGTTGAAGTTAGAGGAACCCAAAATATTAACATCCTTGTGCCACAGACCCTTTCCGTGGAAGGACCATCCATCTCTCTCATACTGGACAACCTTAGCTTTAGGACTGGACTGGTCGAACTTAACTGCAATGGAGTTATACCAGTCAGGTACAAAACCTTTCACTCCACGTCCCCCATGGAACCCATTAGCAGTATTTGAAGGAACAACAACAGTCGCCTCTGTACCACCAAGTTTGGCTGATAACCGGAAAGATGGGTTAAAGTAACCCGACGCTAATGTCAAATCCTTTCCCCCTGTTCTCAGGCATATCAACTCCAAGGCCTCGTCAATCTGTCTGATATTATAAAAAGGTATCTGGAACATGGGGAAAACTGAAGTGTCACCCTTGGCCATCTGGAGTTTACTCTTTTGGAAATTGCAACTTGTAACAGTCCGGGTTGTTTGGGCAGCCTCCTTGACGAGCTCCTTCCCCCAACTCCAGGACAGAGCATCATTTTTCCACACTGGTGCATAGAGACAGAATTGCCGATGAACCTCACACAGATAATCACACAATTCCCGAGACTCGACCGTTATGTATCGATCTTGTCGGGGTCCGAAATACAGATCAGAGAGGTTCGCTCCGGACAATATGACAGTGTCATCGAACAGGTAATACTTCATATGGTGGACCCGGAGTAGCTCACCCAACAAGGAAGGAACCCGGTAATTATGGATCTTGAACCCATGTGGAGGCCTGAACATGTGGATGGGGGCTACCGTCCTGAGGTTGGATAGAGCTGGAGCCCCGTTTCTGAGTCCCCGACAGTGGTCCAACAGGACACTAACATCACACCCCCTGGTCCTTACAGAACTTGTGAGATTACCCGCTATCTGGTGCTCAGTCTTACCCGATCCGAAGTAAAGAGATGAAATGCGGGCTCGTTGGGTGGCGGAAGCACTGAGTTGTAGGAGTGTATCAGCAAACTGGGAGGGTGATTCAAGGACTTGGACTGCACTCCCGCTAACACGGACTTGAGCAGCAATGCCACCCAGCAGCTTCTGCAGTGTTATCATGACCTGGACCCTGGTACAGTGGATAGTTATCAAAACACAATAAGTAACTAATCAATAGTCAATAGCATACACAATTTATAAGGATCTTTCATGTGAAATATAAGATTGATTTGACTAAAAAGCTGGAGTAATACAAATAATGTCATACTATGTACAAAGTGTCCTCTAATTCACAAACAAAGCTCAGGGAATTCCTGCTCAATTGCTATGATCTCAGTCTGGACCTCCCGTATTTTCTCCTTCGCAAGAGGGATACTGGGTGGGACAGACTTAAACTGACTGATCCTGTCCTTGCTTTCCTCTATCTGGGTTTTTAATGACGTCACACGGGCTGCCATCTTTTCAAGGTGCTCGTGGGTGTACTCCTGGACGGGGGACGAGAGGGGGGTTAGATCAAGAAACCATGACGGTTTTAGGTGTACTCCTGGAGGGGGGGATAAATCACGGAGACTAATATAGACCCTTCCGGGTTCCACAGAATATACTAACTGAAAATACAATAGATTTTTTACATTGGTCGACCCCATCTCCCAATACACCTCATTATAATTTAAATATCATAACAAGAGACTACTACAGATGTTACCTTTTTCACCCCACTCATGCTGAGTTGTTTTTTGTATTCTTTAGTGGAATCAGCGAAATGTTGAGCTTGGGCTTTTGCTGTCTCTATCTCGACCAACAAGTCCGTCTCCCTAAACAAATTAAAAAAAAATTATTCATGCGAAATTAACAAACCAATTTTGTCCATAGGCCATAGTTGGCAGCAATATTATGAGGGTGTTATGAGGGTGTTATCGGGTGACGGGTAGGTGGTGAGGGTGTTATCTTACTCTGATTTATCCTTGTTACCCAGCTCTTGCTGGAGAATGGTCGTGATGGTAGTAATACGGTCCAGCTTAGCAGTAATATCGTGTAGTGTACCCTCCAACTCCTTGACTTTCTCTTCAACCCTATCATGTTCCTCACACCGATCAGACAGACACACCTAGGGGATATTTCTCAGTACTGGTGTGCTGTTTTATTTGTGTGACACGGATCCCTCTTTTTCTCTGTCCACTCCGCCATGGACACATGCGTGAGGCCGCAGCATATGAGATGCCTGACAAATCCCTTGGTAACAAAGTTACCCCTCTGTTGAGGGCATTGCAAAAGTAAGGCAAAAGTAAGGCACGTCTTAGCGTGCCCGCAATTAAATGTATGGGGAACTGCATTACCAAACAAATCCCCCTCTTCTAGACATCAAACTTTGTTCACTTATAATTATTATTTGTCCTACCAGGTAGTTTTCCAGACGAGGGTTAGAAAGCTGAAGGGTGTTACCAGCCTCTGCTAACTCTTTCAACTGATCACGTGACTGCAACTGATCTTCTTTTAGCCCTGTTTGAAGTGGTCTAAGTTAGAAATTAAAAAAGGTATTATTGTTTCCGTATAAAGATTTGTAAAGACCATGACGAAGGTAAGTTAGTTATTTATCACTTATCAGTATGGCAGTGAAAATATCATCACTAATTAAAATGTTGTACCTAGGAATTCTAAGCGTTGATTGATTTCCTCGGTTTCCGACTTGAACTGCTTTGCTCTAGCTTCGTTCACTTTTAGTTTTATTCCAGAGTGAACATCCTTTTGTTTGTTGACCTAACAAATAATATAACGGTTTAATGATAATGTTAACTAACTAATCATCACACTTTTCTACCTTACTATCGGTGTATCGTTCCTGTCTAATTATACATACTGATTACTGAAGTTTTATTTACAATCTAACCTGACATAAGTTGTAGAGATAGTCAACTGTAAAATCAGTGATTTCAAACTGTTCTTCTCCAAGATTGTGAGTCGCAAGCCATTCCTTGATTTCCCTAACTTTCTCACCCTTAGTGTCGGTCATCCTGAACAGAGAGTTCGTGGAAGAGAGACTCACCAGAAGGAAACACAAATTCAAACTCGGTTCTTAATTAAAACATAAAAATAAATTGTAGGTGAATTAAAAATATTCAATTTGATAATAAATTATGGGTGTTAAAATAGGTAGTTCCATTAAAAAGTTCAGTTATCTCGAGGCTCGATTTTGATAGAATCGTTAAGAAATGTAGTTTTCACAACATCCTCCTCCTCCTCATCCTCCTGCATCGCTAGAAGCAGATCCGCCTCCACACTGGACAGATTGTGCTGTCTCTCAAGGATCAGCTTACTGAGAGAGTGGGTGATAATATCATCAACAAATCCCTTTACTTGTTCTAACCGTGCCTTTTTCTCTTCTTCTTCAGACAGGTACTGCCTAACAGCCTTGTCAATTATCCCAAACACAAACCCACGTGCAAACTGACGTGCATCACGAATGTCAAATCCCCTCTTTTTCTTCCACTTGTTGTTCTGTTTCCCTTTACTCCTGTTCCCGTACTTCTTCTGTTCTCGCATCTGTTGGAGCTCGTACGATGATTTTCCCTCCAGTTGTTTCACCTTATCAGCACCCATTTTCTCACAATCACAAACCTTCCACAGCAAGGACCGTAGATCCCGGATCCTCTCTTTGTTATTTAATTCTTTATTCTTCTGGAGATCTTCGGTAACCTTTTCCTTTAGTAGACCCAGAACTCGTGCTGTCATTGTTGTGCATCGGTTGAACAGAGGCGTCAAATCAGCTGGGAGATCAGGTAACTTGTCAGGGCGTGCTGGCTTAGGGGCTTCTTTAGGAGGAGGATCGGAAAAAGTTGGTTTATCTGATGCCGGCTTAGGGGCTTCCTTAGAATCGGAAGAAGTTGGTTTATCTGATGCCGGCTTAGTGGCTTCCGCAGGAGGAGGAGGATCGGAAGAAGTTGGTTTATCTGATGTCGGCTTAGGTGATGCTACTTCTACTGAATTTTCTTCTTTTACTGAGTTTTCAGTTGAAGTAGGCACATTTTCTTCTGCCTTTCCTTTTCTTTTCTTCTGTTTTTTCTTTTTCTTATTTTTAGCGGTGTTTTCATTAGCCTGAGGTAAACTGTGATCGAGATCTGATGTTTTGGACACCTTACATTCTTCTGGTATCATATTCTCATCAATCTTTAGCTCGTTGATTTTAGTACACTCCACAATTTCGATGGATTTGCCCTGAATATCGGAAACTTTGCACTCAATCGAAGCAGCGGACTGCAACTCTTTCTCCTTGTCAGTATTTTCTTCGAGTTTTACTAAACCGGCGGTTTCACAAACACTAGCCATCCTAGATAATTGAATATAGGTCGGTTAATAGGGGAAATGTGTTTCAATGATCCAGGCTTCAGTTAGCCTGTAGCCAGTAATGGGCACTGGGCACAAGACATTAGACAGGACAATAAGTGAAAATTAAAGTGAAAAAAGCGGAAACCGCAAACTCAAAAGTACAAAAAATGATTGGAAAAGAGGTTTAAAATTATACTGATAACAATCAAATTATATATAAGCACACTGTGGTAATAAATTAAACATACAATAAATTGATATCTATACTACTAGAATAAAAAGGGGTAATTGTCTTCCCCCGATAACCCCGGAGACTGACGATCAAAGTTTTGAGCAGACAGAAAGATAGCCTCTGCCGGATGTAGCGCACCGCATCAGGGATGGATTGTTTGGTTTTCCCGGAAAGGAGAACTGCCAGTCTGCGGTAGAACCTTTCTGCTTC
>AVPN01000957.1:12634-28581 GCA_000695325.1 Pleurobrachia bachei
TCCTGAATTACGTCTGAACTACGTCCGGACAATGTCGAGACGTAATTTAACGATATGTCTTTCAGACGTACTACAGACGTAATTTTCCAAAAGCGTCCCATTGCGTCGCATTGCGTCACAAAGCGTCACAAAGCGTCCCATTGCGTCTAAACACTGATTTAAAAAGGGTTTGAAAACCAGGAATTAACTGCCACGTAACGTTTATAGTGCGTTTTCCATTCCGTTTGGACTACGTCTGTTCCGTTTGTAGCACGTCTGTAGGGCGTCTGTAGAGCGTCTGTAGGGCGTCTCAACTACGTGCCGACGTAGTTGGGACGTATTTTTTTACGTCTGTAGTGCGTGTGAAGTACGTCTGAAGTACGTCTTACCGATTACGTCCCAAACCATTACGTCTGGAATACGTCTGGAGTACGTCCGAACTACGTCTAACCTACGTCTGGACGTAGTTTTCCGCTAACGTAATTTTGCCTTTTCCCGGAAAACAAACCATTACACGCCGATACACTATGTTGCTATAATATGTTATCAGAACTATCTTGCCGGGCGCGTAGGTCGAGAAAATAGATATGAGAGGAACGAGACATAAATATTCATACCAATCTCAGACCGTGGGACCTGTCCATCTGTCAGTCTGGTACAGCTAGTTAGAAATTAGAATGCAGGCAGGCTGCTAGTTAGAAGGGCAGTTATGCATTCAGTAGAATAGAAAGTTCACCCACTTTTGGCTAGTTAAATGGTAAATTAGAGTAGGCCATGCATGGCTAGAAAATTAAATTGTTAGTTTATTTTATAAGTTAAATTCAAAGTCAAAATTAAGTGTTTATTTTTGAAGCCTAACAAGGTCAAAAACTTGCGTTTTCGTAATCAATAATCGTAATAAAATAAATTAGACTGTCGAAATTTGACCCAAATGAAGTTGAGAGTTGTGTAGTTGCATGAGGGAACTAACAATTTGACGCAAAAGCTTTGATGTTATCAAAGCTTTTGCGTCAAAACTCCGTTCTCAAAAGTTCTCAAAAGTTAAATACTATTAAGTTATAAAGTTAAATACTATAAAGTAATATGCTACTACGTAAAGTTGTCCCTTGCTCAAGGTCCCCCCGTTGGTAAATGAATCACTATGATAAAACGAAAAGCACAGAGTTTCTAAGTTCTACAGAAACATCCAAATAAACAAATTCATTTTTAAAAACGAATTTGTTTATTTTGATGTTTCTGTAGAAAAAATCAGTTTTGTAACAACAGCAACTGTGAGCAATTATAATATTGATAAAGCTTGCTATATAGCTTCCTAGTTCCTAGCCTGGTGCTACGACTAAAACATACGTCATGCGCCAAGTGGTCAAATACCCCAAATACGTGACCTCAAATAAACAGCTGATTGATTCGGTCCAAATCATGAAATTACCTCTAAACCATGTGCTATTATGAGGCATGTGTTTGGAGGTTGATGACAAGTCCCTCCCTAATTTCAGGCAACCCTGCAGTAGTAGAAGGATGGTGCAGCAGCAGCACCAGCTCAGACAGACATACCCCCACACCCGGCGACCTGGCTCAGCTGGATCACGCGGTAACAAGGCTGCTGGGGATACAATTAAAGTGGCGGTCGATAAACACGGACCACTTGTATTCGCTTTTCAGAATGGTATGTTGGGTTGGTTGGTTGGTGAGAGCGGCTGGTACAGTTTGGAATGGTATTTGGTCTATTAACAAGATCAGAAACTGACCGAATCAGAAAATACTGGGCCCTGATTGGTTGATAAAATCAGCCGATCAGGGACCAGTATTTCCTGATTCGGTCGGTTCCTGGTATGTGGTCTTAACAAGTTCAGCTATAAGAGTGGGGTGTTAGCACAATTCAATGGATCTCTCTCTCTGAAGTTGCTATTGTTTGTGTGCTTAGCGCATAAAAGAAATGGAACACGTCACCAAGAAGCAGCCAAACAAAACAGCTATAATAGGCCTAATTATTGTTGCGTCAAAATGCATCTAACACGGCTAAATTTCAGGTAAAATTCACCGAATGGCGATATCGGAAGTAGAATCGGAACACTGTCATCTTGATTTTTAAAAGAGCGAACCCCGGCCGCTTCAAGTTGCAGAGTATATTTCTGCTATTGTATACTTCTAACGTTGTTGCAGCTCGAGAACATTAATATGGTGCATAAAAGGGAGGGGCATTTCTCATATCTTAACATATTCATTTATAAATTAAATATATTGCTGTAGCAAGAGAAGCTGGTTTTGACTTTTGCTCTTACTAACAAAACGTACAAATCTTGCAACAAAATCTTGCAAAAGGAATTAGAGAGAGTTGTTCTAAACTTTTAGACCCTATAATTTCTAAAATTTAGAGGGTGAGGCCGAGGTTATTGCATCAATTTTGCCCTATCGGGCATTGTACTGACCGCTTTCTCACGATTGAAACAAATATTTGCAAATACCATGAGAATAGGGACAGGCCAATATAATGCTCTGAAAGTTCACAACTGCGCTGGTGTGTCCTATTACTGCAACAGTATTAGGACAAACCAGACCCTACGTTGCAGCTGTAGAGTGATAGACTAACACGCATATAAATACACTGCAGGTATAACTGCAGACATCACGGACAATTTACTAACACTTCACAGAGTAGGACAATCTAAAAGGCTGACTGACATCAAGTTCAGTACTTTAACGAAGTCAAATGAGATAAAATTAGACATGGACAAGCGAGAGAGTGCTATAATACACTTGACAGTTTTAGCACATCGACATGCCGGAGAGATAGGAAACGAACAAACAAATTGGAGACAGACACCGTGTTGCCCCATGGCCCATACAAATTTCAAAACAGCAAGAATTTTCAACATGGTAAAACGCAATTATTTCCCGTATACAATACACTTGATACACAGTACAAAAACACACACTCTCACACAGATACACAAAATCAAAGATGCTCGCAAAAAGTCTTTCTTCTTACACAATTCTCAAAGGTGGGTTATCTCTCATCCCTGACCTTCCTTTCGACAATGACAACAACCCAGCACCTTTGAAGATTAAATTAACAACAAACTCAAAAATCATGTCACTCGAAAGTCTCCGTCTCTCGTTTTTATTCATCATTGGTTTGGTGTGTTGTTGAAGTCTTCGACAAGCTTTTCATCCAATTTGATACTGAAACCCTTGATAAACTCATTGGCTTCTTGGGCCGCAGCTACCAACTGAAAGAGGTATCAATTGTTAGTTATCTCGTTTCTGGATATCTGACCTAAAAAAGGAGTACCAAAAATAGGAGTTCTAGAAAGTGCTATAATGCTCTCTTTTCGGAGCGTGCTCGAGCAAACTTCTACTTCTAGCCGCGTGCTCGAGCACACGTGCGCGGCGCTCCCTCTCAGTCTCAGTCACGTGACTAGCACACCCTTTCATACAAAATATAGGGGGAGAGCGTGTTGTAGAGAGCGCGCGAAGCTATGGTTAGCATTTCAATAGCCGCTGACCAGAGCACTCTCGTAAAAAGACGCGCTGGGGATAGGACAGCCCGCTCCGAAAATGCCGCATAAAGCTAATTCTCTGACCGCCGTTCTCGCGCACAGAAAGAAATGATAATATGGTCAGACCAATACAAAATGCACTGACAGACAAATCTCCTTGTTACACTCACTCGTGACACTTCATCTCCTGTTACATTAGTTTTTGAGAAGATTTCATTGGGGTCATCACTGTCTGTTTCTGGGAGTCGAGGTGTTGCAGTAGGCACCAAAGAGGGCGGTGCACGGGCCAACGCAGTCCTGGAATGGAGAAATGGGGGAGTTAAAATAGTGCCTGAATAACAGATCAAACAGTAATTCAGATTTAATAAAGCTTGTTAGATTTAATAAAGTTTGTTAGAAAACAATCTTTCAGAAGAATGTGTATGTATTATTATATATATATATATATGTATATAAGAAATAACTCACTGGTACATCGACTCCTTGTCGCGGGATGTGGTCATACTAATTTCTCCATTCGTTATGTCAATAAAACCCCTGAAAAAAGTGGGGACACGATTAGAAATATTACAAGACAAGTTTGAAACTTCCAAACTTGTTGCCTTGCTCAACCTTGCCTTGCTCGACCGCAAAAGGGTTCGAACATAACAAGCTCGACCCTGTTTCACCCCGCCCTTGAACAAAAAGGGTTCGAACAAAACACGAATCTTGTTTACTCACTGAGCGGTCTGTTGCACAATATCATTGAATCGACTCTGTTGAGCTCTATTACTGTTCGTGTCCTGCGTATAACCTCCATCAATCGTTACCGGAACTCTGAAATAGATGGATAGAGATGCTTGACACATATTTGTGCCATTATCTCATTCAAACTGAGAAAATGTCAACTATGGAAACACATTTCCCACACATCCCGTGATAAATTCAGCGGGGGGCCGCGCGCACAAAGCGCCAACTATTTAGAATGCTAACAACTAGTGAGAATGCGAGGGCGCGTTACACCAACCTATTGCCATCCTGGTGTCCGAGAAGAGGATCAGTTTCAGAACCTGTATTCCCGTCCTGAGAAGAAGAATGGATGTTATATTGACAAACTGATAACGAAACTAAATTAATGTACATATACCAAGATTTTATTCCTATTTTATTCACCTCTGTTGAGCTACGGGGACAGCAGTTTCCCATGGTAAACACTACTGGAGAGAGGGAAACGGGTTAGTGTTGGAGGAAAAGTTTTTGGGATATATCGGGTCGATAAAATACACCGAGTCAAAGGATAAAATAATATTATTATCTGACATATAAAATGTATAACCATGGCCATCTTTCATATTTTGCCTTGTGTCAATTTTCTCAACTCCACTATTTCACAGTCACACTAAGAATCTTAATTTGATCATAAGGTACATCAGTTTTAGGATGGGTCTTCACCTGTCCAATCTTTTCAATAACATCCATACCTTTTACAACCCTCCCAAACACTGTATGTTTGTTATCTAACCAGGGGGTTGGAATGAGGGTTATAAAAAACTGGCTACCATTAGTATTGGCTCCTCTGTTAGCCATGGAAACCGTGTAGGACCGATCATGTTTCAGGTTTTTGTGGAATTCATCCTCAAAGTCAGATCCCCAGATGCTCTCTCCCCCGGTACCATCACCCAGGGGGTCCCCTGTTTGGACCATAAACTGCTTGATAACTCGGTGAAATATAACCCCGTTATAGTAGGAATTCCGGGCGTGAGTTGTAAAATTCTCCACGGTCCTGGGGCACTCCGAACTGAACAACCTGAGGTGGACATCTCCCATATTGGTGTGGAGAATGGTACTTTGAGCTAGCTTGGCCTTCTCTTCTGTTTGAGCGGCTAGAATATCCTCTCGAGTTGGCCGTTCGTTTAGGATATCTCGGTCACTCTCCAAGTTGGTCTGGTCGGCCTCTCGGTTCGTGAACAGATAGAATCGGTTCTTTTTGTATGCAGTACAGAATATAGTAGCATAAAAGAAATGGAACACGTCACCAAGAAGCAGCCAAACAAAACAGCTATAATAGGCCTAATTATTGTTGCGTCAAAATGCATCTAACACGGCTAAATTTCAGGTAAAATTCACCGAATGGCGATATCGGAAGTAGAATCGGAACACTGTCATCTTGATTTTTAAAAGAGCGAACACCGCCGGGCTTCAAGTTGAGAGTATATTTCTGCTATTGTATATTTCTGCATTTGGTGCAGCTCGAACATTAATATGATACATAAAAGGGAGGGGCATCTCTCATCTTAACATATTCATTTATAAATTAAATATTAATATATTGCTGTAGCAAGAGAAGCTGGTTTTGACTTTTCTCTTTCTTATAAAACGTACAAATCTTGCAACAAAATCTTTCAAAAAATCTGAGATCGAGTTGTTCCAAACTTTTAGACCCTAAGTTCTAAAATTTAGAGGGTGAGGCCGAGGGTATTGCATCAATATTGCTCTATCGGGCATTGTACTTACCGCTTTCTCACGATTGAAACAAATACCATGAGAATAGGGACAGGCCAATATAATATTAATGCTCTGAAAGTGCACAACTGCGCTGGTGTGTCCTATTACTGCATGGCATCAGTAATAGGACAAACCAGACCCTACGTTCGCGTTGCAGCTGTAAACTACATATACTGTACAGGTAAAGACATCACACAGACCTCAAACAGACATCACGGACAGTTAACTAACACTTCACAGAGCTGGCCGAGGGTCTGACCACAGTTCTTGCACGCTCCGCCAATGCTCCGATAGCACTTCACAGAGTTGGGCAGTCTAAAAGGCTGACTGACATCAAGCATAGTACTTTAACGAAGTCAAATGAGATAAAATTAGACATGGACAAGCGAGAGAGTGTTATAATACACTTGACAGTTTTAGCACACCGACATGCCGGAGAGATAGAAAACGAACAAACAAATTGGAGATAGACACCGTGTTGCCCCAGGAACCGACCGAACCAGGAAATACTGGTCCCTGATTGGTTGATAATAACCAGTCACATGACCTAAATAACGAGTTCTGATTGGTTGTTTACTTGTTTCGGTCGGTTTCTGCCCCATACAAATTTCAAAACAGCAATATTTTTCAACATGGTAAAACGCAATTATTTCCCGTATACAATACACTTGATACACAGTACAAAAACACACACTCTCACACAGATACACAAAATCAAAGATGCTCGCACGAAAAACCAGTCTTTCTTCTTACACAATTCTCAAAGGGGGGTTGAGGGGAATACAATCCTCTCTCATCCCTGACCTTCCTTTCGACAATAACAATAACCCAGCATCCTTGAAGATTAAATTAACAACAAACTCAAAAATCATGTCACTCGAAAGTCTCTATCTCTCGTTTTTTTTCATCATTGGTTTGGTGTGTTGTTGAAGTCTTCGACAAGCTTTTCGTCCAATTTGATACTGAAACCCTTGATAAACTCGTTGGCTTCTTGGGCCGCAGCTACCAACTGAAAGAGGTATCAATTGTTAGTTATCTGTATCTGGCTACCTTACCAAAAATAGGAGTTCTAGAAACTGTTGTAAGCTGCAAACACCCTGGCCGCTGTTCTCGCGCACAGAAATAAATGAGAATATATGGTCAGGCCAATGCACAGACAGAGAAACCCCCTTGTTACACTCACCCGAGAAACTTCATCTCCTGTGACATTTGTTTTTGAGAAGATTTCATTGGGGTCATCACTGTCTGTCTCTGGGAGTCGTGGTGTTGCAGTGGGGACCAAAGAGGGAGGTGCACGGGCCAACGCTGTCCTGGAATGGAGGGATGGGGGAGTGGTAAAATAGATCAAACAGGAATTCAGATTTAGCGAAGTTTGTTACAAAACAGGAATTTTCCAGAAGAAAAGTGTATTCGCAACAAAATATAACTTACTGGTACATCGACTCTTTGTCCCGCGATGTCGTCATACTGATTTCCCCATTCGTTATGTCAATAAAACCCCTGTAAAAAGAGGGGACATGATTAGAAATATAACAAGGCAACTTAATCAACAGTTTGAATCTTCGAATCTTGTTGCCTTGCTCAACCCCTAGGACGGTTAGACGTTAGAACACAATAAGCTAGATCCTGTTTCACCCCGCCCTTGAACAAAAAGGGTTCGAACGAAACAAAAAGGGTTTTATTAAAACAAGAATCTTGTTCACTCACTGAGCGGTCTGTTGCACAATATCATTGAAGCGACTCTGTTGGGCCCTATTACTGTTCGTATCCTGTGTATATCCTCCATCAATCGTTACCGGAACTCTGAAAAAGGGAGAAGGAGATAGAGATTTTGACACATATTTGTGCCATTATCAGACAAACTGAGAGCATGTCAACAACATATTTCCCACATTTCCCGTGATAAAACCAGCGGGGTGGCGCGCGCACAAAGCGCCAACTATTTAGAATGTTAACAACTTGGGAGATTGTGAGGGCGCGTTACACCAACCTGTTGCCATCCTGGTGTCCGAGAAGGGGATCAGTTTCAGAACCTGTATTCCCGTCCTGAGAAGAAGAATGGGTGTTATATTGACAAACTGATAACGAAACTAAATTAATGTACATATACCAAGATTTTATTCCTATTTTATTCACCTCTGTTGAGCTACGGGGACAGCAGTTTCCCATGGTAAACCACTACCTAAACACTACTGGAGAGAGGGAAACGGGTTAGTGTTGGAGGAAAAGTTTTTGGGATATATCGGGTCGATAAAATACACCGAGTCAAAGGATAAAATAATATTATTATCTGACATATAAAATGTATAACCATGGCCATCTTTCATATTTTGCCTTGTGTCAATTTTCTCAACTCCACTAGTGCACAGTCACACTAAGAATCTTAATTTGATCATAAGGTACATCAGTTTTAGGATGGGTCTTCACCTGTCCAATCTTTTCAATAACATCCATACCTTTTACAACCCTCCCAAACACTGTATGTTTGTTATCTAACCAGGGGGTTGGAATGAGGGTTATAAAAAACTGGCTACCATTAGTATTGGCTCCTCTGTTAGCCATGGAAACCGTGTAGGACCGATCATGTTTCAGGTTTTTGTGGAATTCATCCTCAAAGTCAGATCCCCAGATGCTCTCTCCCCCGGTACCATCACCCAGGGGGTCCCCTGTTTGGACCATAAACTGCTTGATAACTCGGTGAAATATAACCCCGTTATAGTAGGAATTCCGGGCGTGAGTTGTAAAATTCTCCACGGTCCTGGGGCACTCCGAACTGAACAACCTGAGGTGGACATCTCCCATATTGGTGTGGAGAATGGTACTTTGAGCTAGCTTGGCCTTCTCTTCTGTTTGAGCGGCTAGAATATCCTCTCGAGTTGGCCGTTCGTTTAGGATATCTCGGTCACTCTCCAAGTTGGTCTGGTCGGCCTCTCGGTTCGTGAACAGATAGAATCGGTTCTTTTTGTATGCAGTACAGAATATAGTAGGGTCTTCCAGTTCCGTTTTGATGTTCGGATTCACCACTGACAGTTGGAGGTTTTGTTTCTTCGTAACGGGACTCGAGAGGGTGAGACCGAGGAATCTGAAAAGAAATTGAGATGTTAAAAAATGTTCTAGAATTGTTATTTAAACACTACTGGAGAGAGGGAAACGGGTTAGTGTTGGAGGAAAAGTTTTTGGGATATATCGGGTCGATAAAATACACCGAGTCAAAGGATAAAATAATATTATTATCTGACATATAAAATGTATAACCATGGCCATCTTTCATATTTTGCCTTGTGTCAATTTTCTCAACTCCACTATTTCACAGTCACACTAAGAATCTTAATTTGATCATAAGGTACATCAGTTTTAGGATGGGTCTTCACCTGTCCAATCTTTTCAATAACATCCATACCTTTTACAACCCTCCCAAACACTGTATGTTTGTTATCTAACCAGGGGGTGGGAATGAGGGTTATAAAAAACTGGCTGCCATTAGTATTGGCACCTCTGTTAGCCATGGATACCGTGTACGACCGATCATGTTTCAGGTTTTTGTGGAATTCATCTTCAAAGTCAGATCCCCAGATGCTCTCTCCCCCGGTACCATCACCCAGTGGGTCACCAGTTTGAACCATAAACTGCTTGATAACCCGATGAAATATGACTCCGTTGTAGTAAGAATTCCGGGCGTGAGTTGTAAAGTTCTCCACAGTACGGGGGCACTCCGAGCTGAACAACCTCAGATGGACATCACCCATATTGGTGTGGAGAATGGTACTTTGGGCTAGCTTGGCCTTTTCCTCTGTTTGAGCGGCTAGAATGTCCTCCCGTGTCGGCCGTTCGTTTAGGATATCTCGATCACTCTCCAAGTTGGTCTGGTCGGCCTCTCGGTTGGTAAACAGATAGAATCGGTTCTTTTTGTATGCTGTACAGAATATAGTTGGGTCTTCCAGTTCCGTTTTGATGTTTGGGTTTACCACGGACAGTTGGAGGTTTTGTTTCTTCGTAACGGGGCTTGATAGGGTAAGACCGAGAAACCTGAAAAGAAGAGGAGATGTTGAAAAATGTTCTAGAATTGTTATATCTCACATACAGAGATGAAAGATTTTTTGTGAATGACCTGTTTTCTTATCAGTACATTCTATCATTCTCTCATTTCTCTCTGTATTGCTTTTATAGTTCCTCCCCCATACTATAATCAGTTATACCAAAACTAACAAGTAATAAGCATCAAGCTTGTTATTTGGCCAACAATATAATACAGTCGAACCCCGATTTACCGTGATGCTCGGTTTAAAGGGTTTTGCCCGAGGCCGGTAAATCGGTGTTTGACTGTAGTACCGTTCAAAAACTCAGTACTAAACCACCCATTGTTTACTCACCTAACATTTTCCTGTACCCCAATCATCCTAACACACTTGTTCAGCTGAAGGTTTATAAACTTGATGCCCAACACAGTAGGATAGATAACAATGGAAGATGAATCATCAAATATCACTCCCGAGGATTGAAAATGTTCACTCTTCTCTAACTCCCGCTCAATAGCTAACTTCCTCCCGAAATCAATCGTCTGAACCAGCTGCTCCTCTTGTTGGAGTTGCGTTGCCACTGCCAGGGATTCATCATAAACTCGGAACAACTTGGCTGTCGTGAAGTTAAACACACGGATCTTCCGGTCCGAGGAAAATGTGGCAAAATATCGGCCATCAGGGGAGATAGTGAGTGAGAGAATTGAGCATTTATGCTGTAGGAACGTAAACAAATCGGTGTCTGTTTTGTATTTGAAAAACGATTTTCCAGCCGGAGATCTCTCCTCAAACTTCAAAGAGTTGGTCGACCAGTACTCAATAATCCCCTGTTCGTCAACACTAACTCCAGTGTGATGTGTGTGACAGTACTGTATCAGCTTCACCTTGGACATGTGTGCTGTGATTGTTCCAACTGACTCTCCTGACAGGTAATCGTATACCAATATTTCACTTCCTTTAGATGCTGCGATGAGATGCTGCTTCCTATCACCGCTCCAAATGAAACACACTGCTCCGGGAACATAACCAAGAGACATCATGGTTACCATATCAAAGTTTTTAACATCAAACACTTTTAATGCTTTGTCAGTTGAGACAGAAGCAGCGTAAAGACCGTCATAGGACATGGTGAGACCCACGACAGAAGAGAGGTGAGCTCGGAAATGCTTTACAAACTCAATCCCCTCCTCCGACTTCTTCCAAAACTTTATGTGACCGTCCACAGAGGCTGTCAGTACAAAGTTCGTGTGAGATGTTACAATGTGCTGAACTATATCCCTGTGCATGTACGACATTTCATAACTTTTTGCTGAGGGCAGACTTTCCAAAAGGCCCTTATCCGCAGCTGAAACTCGGAGACGTTTGGAATCAGGTTCTTCCGGGTCCGATACAGCTGAAGCAGCTGCGATCTCGTCCTTCATTTCAACTGCTATAGGGAAGAAGGGGGAGGTTTTTATTAGGACAAAGATGTAAATTTACTTTTCACCGGTACACTGTAAACAATGTTTTATATTTAGTGAATAAAGATAGATTACATTATAACTTAATTGAATACAAACTGGTTCAGTAACCAAATAACTGTTGATTGATTAAAAATATTATTACTGAAAAATATAAATTAAAAAGATAATTTAGAAATAAGCTAGTCTTACAGTCTACAGTCTACACAGATTAGGAACCACGATTTGCTACGTAAAGTCGGATTTTTTGAAGTTGTCACCCCCCTTTTCGTGTGCAGAAAGTTTTTGTGTGTCACATCACATTTTTATGTGTGGTTTGCGGCTCAAAATTGACGTGCACGGTTATTTTGGGGTGACAACTTCAAAAAATTCGACTTTAATATCTCGAATCATAAAACCCCTGTTTGTATACTTTCATATTTATATTAGTGTCAGATCTGCCTCCTTTCCTCTTTTGGCCAGGCTTACAACTTTTTAGCAGGCCGACTATTTCTTGAATCCTTTCGTAGCGATGATCAAAAGCTTCAAACTTAACCCACAGAAAAGTGCTGACATAGAATTTTACTATGTTTTTACCATCAGAACATTCCATTTCAGTTTCCCCTAAACTGGATGGCTCATGGCCCAATTTCTGGTCGAAAACCCAAATGATCTTATTGTGGTCGTTCTCATCAAAATCTTCCACGCCAAACTCATCCCATATCTCTGTACAATCGTCATCCATTTTTGCACGGGTGCAACGATCGGGGAATTTATCCGCACGGTATTTGTCTTTGTCGTCCGCAGATATCTCCCGCACAGTATCATTACTGTGTCCGCCAACCGGAATATAATGACACTCAAGAATTGGCTGCAGGTAGACCTCGACACTGCCGTTCGTCTTTCTACAGCTACCGGCATCCAGTACCGCTTTCACCAGAACAGCATCTTGTCCCTTGAGCTGTGCCGCTTGAGCCCAGTCTAGTGGATCCAAGGCTGTACTATTTGCGAAGATCTCTTCATTGGTATAAAGGTGATGGCAAGGAAACCCGAAAGAGACCGGGTCTAGAAGGTACCCTGGTAAAAAGGCTGCGTCGTGACAGAGCTCAACAAACTTTGCAGCTAGTGAACTCTCCCGTTCAGACGGGTTAAGACTTTTCTGTAAAACTGTGCTGTTGAGGCCAGCTGATGAAGATGGCTCTATCTGGGTGAATTTCTCCTCGTCCTCACGTTTCTCTATTTCTGCAAGTTTATCCTTGTTGGAAGCCAATACAATACATGAAGGATCCACTGCGGTGTCACTATTAGTAGGTGCAGGATTCAGGAGTAGTTTGGGGGCCTCGTTTAGCTTGATACATGCTGTGGTTGCAAACTGACAAGATTCGTCGGTAAGAATTCTCTTTAACTCAGTGCTTCTCTCCGTTGCATAATTTTTGTTTATCGTATCGTCCTCGTCATCAGAGTCATCTGATTCGAACATCGAATATCTATACATGCCCCTGTGAGACTCAGAGGTGACGGTTGTAATTCATGTGTACCTATCACGTAAACGTGTTGGCAAACGCTACTGACGGGGTCGTTCACATGAAGGGCTGCAGCGCATTCCTGATTCCAATTCAACGTGTGGTTTGCGCGTCAAAAATTTGGCAAATTTCACGAGTTTTCGGGATTTGGGAACAGTGCAAAAAAAGATTTTACGTCTTACGACTTAACCCTCAAACCCTACTTTTAGCTCTAACCCTAAAATTCATAAGAGCTGACACACCAAAAAAACAAATTTTAGTGCCGGACTTGGCATACGCTGCAGGCCCTTTATAAAGGGCCTGGAGGGAAGACGGCGCTGGGGGAGGGGGGCAATACATAATCAATCATATCTCCAGGTCTGATATATCAGCCATATATGGCTGGCACAGCTGCGATCTCGTCCTTCATTTCAACTGCTATAGGGAAGAAAGGGGAGTTTTTATTGGGACAAAGATGTAAATTTACTTTTCGCCGGTACACTGTAAACAAGGTTTTATATTAATGTTAGATGAATAAAAATAGATTATTGAATAAAAATAGATTACTTTATAACTTAATTGAATACAAACTGGTCCAGTAACCAAATAACTGTTGAACGATTAAAAATATAAATGCTGAAAAGTATAAATTTAAATATAAATTTAAAAATAAGCTAGTCTCTCTAGTTCGACCACAAGTAACAACGTCGTTTCAGCTAAGCAGAACTTATTTACGAATTTCTTTCTATCCACTTTCGCAAGTCACAGTCTACACTGTAAAAGCTAAATACAGTCTTCACTCTTCAGTCTACACAGATTAGGGACTTGTACCACGATTTGCAACGAAATATCTGGAATCATAAAATCCCTTCTTGGAAACTTTCATATTTATAGTAGTGTCAGATATGTCTCCTTTCCTCTTTTGG
Organism: Pleurobrachia bachei; assembly: GCA_000695325.1. Lineage (NCBI taxonomy): Eukaryota > Metazoa > Ctenophora > Tentaculata > Cydippida > Pleurobrachiidae > Pleurobrachia > Pleurobrachia bachei. The sequence continues at coordinate 26,481 of AVPN01000957.1, forward strand.
CCAGCTTCACGCTTCCTCTTTTTCTTAAGCTGGTCGACAGCTTTTTTAATCATATCCTCGCGATCCTCAAAAGCTTTAAACTTAACCCACAGAAAAGTGCTGACATAGAATTCGAGTCTACGTTTATTTGACTCTTCAAAACATCCTCTAATTTCAGTTTCCCCTAAATCGGATGGCTTATGGCCCAATTCCTGATCCAAGACCCAAATGATCTCATCGTGATGATCGTCCTGATCCTCTGAATCAAATTTTAAGCCTACGCCAAACTCACGCTCAATGTCTCCATTGTCTTCCTCCATTGTTTCACGGGTGCATCGTTTCGGAAACTTTTCCGCAAGGTATGTGTCTTCCCTAGACGTCCCCAGCGTATAGTCATAAGTCGGCCTACAATATACGCCATACCCATAATGATAGGGAATATAATGACACTCAAGAACCGGCTGCAGATGGACCTTGACACAGCCGCCCGTATTCTCAGCGGCAGTCAGCACCGCTTTCACCAGGAGAGCATCTTGTCCTTTGAGTTGTGCCGCCTGAGCCCAGTTTAATGGATCCAAGGCTGTACTATTTGGGAAGATCTCTTTATTTGTGTAGAGATGATAACAAGGAAACGCAAAGGAGATCGGGTCATCCCATTCCTCCGGTATAAAGGCCTTATCGTGACAGAGCTCTACAAACTTTGCAGCTAATGAACACTCCCTTTCAGATGGGTTTAGGGGTTTCTGTAACAGACCAGCTGATGGAGATGGCTCTAATTGGGCCAATTTTTCCTTGATCTGCAGGAAAAACTCAACCGTCAGCCGAGTTCCCTCATCTATACTCAAAATTCTGTGATGTTCATCTTTGTTGGAGAAAAATGCAGAAAGATGAAGTTCATTCTGGTTAGGTAGGTCTGAAGCTGAACTCAATTGATCGGGTTTTTGTCCCTCCAAAACAAGCTTTTTCTGGAAATCGCCGAACGCTATTTCCATGGCACCGCCTTCGTAATAAGAACCGGGCAGCCGAACAACCAAAGTTCCAATCATTTCATCGTCATCTGCATTTCGTTTTTTGAACTCCCCACCAGCTCCCTTACTCATCAAGTTCAAACTTTTTTGCTCGGCGATGAAATAAAATCTCTCACAGTCAATCCCAAGATTCTGTTGAACCTCTTTCAAGACTCCCGAAGCCGCTAATGCCTCACCCAATGTCAGAGGATTTTCATGATGTTCGAGGTTAACCATAACTTCAAATTGATCACTCGGTAGCTTCAGTTCATCACAGATTCCTGTATAGCACTGAAATAAAAAGTTTGGTTAGATAATTTATTGGCGAAACTCAATTTTGACAAATAGGATGAGAGATGAGAGTTGTACTGCTACTGTATTTAACGAAACACGTACTTTATGCAAGTGTTTTGTGAGTGCTCACCTTCCTTCCTTGAATAATAGTGGCACGAGACATAACATCTCGTAATGGCGCCAAACGTTCCAGCTGTTCAGCAAGCACCGCCTCATGTTTAACCAGACGGTATGCTTTTCTATGATTTCCACTACGTAACTTCTCCTCTTCCTCACGTTTCAGTATTTCTGCATCAAGTTTATCCTTGTTGGGGGTCAGTACAATACAAGTAGGATCAACTGCGGTGTCACCGTTAGTAGGTGCCGGCTTGAGAAGGAGTTTGGGGGGCTCGTTGAGCTTGATACATGCTGTGGTTGCAAACTGACAAGATTCGTCGGTAAGAATGCTTTTCAACTCCTTGCTTCTCTCCGTTGCATAATTTATCATGTCTTCATCTGTTTCGTACATCCTTGAATATATGTGCCCCTGTGAGACTCAGAGGGGACGGTTGTAATTCTTGCGTACCTATCACATGTCAACGTTTGGTATCGAAGACACCTCACACTCTGTTTAGAGGTATCTGACCCGTTTACCAAATTTTCATAACGCGCTCAAACCGTCACACTAAGGACTGAAAAGTTGTAGTCTACACTATTAGTTCTAGCCCAGGGGATTTGAGCCGCGCACAGGGCTACACCGTGGGAAATTCTAGCTACTTTCCCCATATCTCTGACACAAACAAGTATTGCAGAGCCGTCAATAAAGCTAGCGGTTTGAAACT